>CANNZV010004736.1:0-25064 GCA_947561585.1 Caprella mutica
GTACCACTTAGCTATGGCTTATAAGCTAAAATTACAAAATAGTAGGAAGGTATATAGGTAGCTATTACCTAGGTATGTCATGTTTCAGAGGCTGGAAAATTGTAGGTACCTAAGCCAATTTTAGAGCCAAAAAATTTCACAAAAATTCCGAGCTACCTAAGCCAATTTAGCTTATTTTGTAGATTTCAAGCCAAAATTAACATAGGAACATAAGAAATAATTTAAAATTGTATGCCAATTAGGTACCTAGGTATACCTACTTATCTGAGTAGGTGTTGACCTTTTGAAATCTAAGACAATTATATAGTTGGCTTTAACTGACATACCTACCTACTCTAAAACATGGCTAATATGTACTATGTAGGTTACCTGCCTCTCTGAGCTCTCTAGCAGACTAGACTCTAGTTAAGTTGAGAGATACTAGTTCAGTAGGACCCAGTTACCAGTCTGTTACCATGTTTCAGAGGCTGGAAAATTGTAAGCCAATTTTTGAGCCAAAATTTAATAAAAAATATGAACCAAGCCAATTTGGCTCATTTTTTGAAGATTTCAAGCCAAAATTAACATGGGAAAAAAGGAATTAATTCAAAATTTAAAGCCAATTAGACATATCTGAGATTTGACCATTTCAAATATAAGCCAATTAATTGGCTTAAACTGACATGCTCTTATACATGGAATCTGTATTTCATGGTAAATTCCTCTGACATGTCGGTGGAAGTTTTCTAGCAAAGTTGGTGGATTTTTAGCTATTTATTCCTATATTATCATTAATTTTCGGTGGAAAAATGTGTAAAATCACTAAAATGTTGGTGGATCAGCCAAATTACTGGAAATTTATGGTGGATTTTTTCAGCTTTTTCAAAAAGTCAGTGGAATTTTGTGGACCAAATACAGACTAGCCGGGCCAGTTAATAAACTTTTATATAAACCCCAGCTCCAGGTACTAACTACCTTGTGGCTCACTGACTAGTACCTATTAAAACTTATGTCTATCCATGATAATATTTCAAACGATAAAAATCAGATACCTATTCCTAATTGGATTAAAATTATGAATTAATTCCTATGTTCCAACTTCAAATGTTAATTTTTGGCTTGAAATCTTCAATAAAAGAAAAATGAGCCAAATTGGCCTACAATTTACCAGCCTCTGAAATATGGATGATTTGGATGTCCATTGTCCATTCTTGCTATTTTATTCGTGGGTTAATGACAATTATTTTGAGCAAATTAAGAACTTCGGGCCTTCATTGCAAATGTAGATATCAATCTGTATTTGGTACACAAAATTCCACTGACTTTTTCTAAAAGTTGAAAAAATACACCAACAATTTCCAAAAATTAGGCTGATTTTCTACTAAAAATTGAAGATTAATGGTTACATAGTTAGGAATACAGAGCAGCAAGAGCTAGAAATCCACCAACTTAGCTAGAATTTTATTTTCAAAGAGGGCAAAATTCCACCGACATGTCGGCGGAATTTACCATAAAATGCAGTCTGGTTCAGGCAGTAGAGACATTTCTCCTAGTTATTCTTGCCTCTGGGTAGTCCTACAATTAGTACGATCATACAATGTCTTTTAGGATAGAATTTATGACAATTTGAGCCTAGCTCAGGCTAGCTTAAGACCATAGTAAAATAGTATATCTCTTTGTTTAATAAACTCTCCATTTGTCTCTCCATTTCTCTTCAAAAATCACCAAATTTCTCTCCATAATGACCAAATTATCATTAAATCTCCCCAAAATAACATTTTAAATGTAGTGTAGCATAAGAGAAAATTAGATATTTCTCTCCATTTGCAATTGAAGGGCTCAAAATATCTAAGTCTGGCACAAACTCGCCATTAAAATGGTGAGTTTGCCTCAGTTTGGACATGCTTTATTACCTGGAGGCTGGAGTCTTAAATCTTGAAGGGACAAGTAGGTAGAGAGTTTATGAGAATTACTATTTTACCTGGAGATGCAGTTAGTGGAGTAGGTAGGACCTAGTATGAGTGTATGAGTAACCAGTCTGTAAAGTGTGGTAAATCTGTCTCAAAGATTTTCAAATCTGTCTCCAAAATGACCAGACTTTTGCAAAATGTCTCCAATAAAAACACAAATACATATAAACATTGGAATTGATTAGGAAAATTAATTATTTTCCCTCAAAATTTGTCTCCAAAGGTCTTCGGGGATATGAATGCGCTTTGCAGACTGGATGACTCAGGATGAGTAGTATCCAATTATCTGTTTCTTGTTTCATTATTAAATATTCATAGTGTAGCTAAATTATATAGGTAGGTTTCTAGGCACTATCTGTAATTTTGTAAAAACAACTTGGTATTATAAATTTAATTTATGTACCTAATATAGCTAATATCTAAGCAGAGTTAAGGCTGTTATTTATAACTCAAAATTTCAGATATCCTAGCCCATTCTGCATAATGTAGCTTCTTTCAGTGACTTCAGGGTCTCCTGACTTTCAGATATTTTAATTTGATGTGAAGTTGAGCTCATGCTATTAAGCTCAGCTTATCAGCAGATTCCCAGTCAGTTAGCAGAAAATGGGACATTTTTAAGATTTTCTGAAATTCTGCGTGAACAATCTCTAATTTTCTACTATATTTACATGTAGTTTACTGAGAACAGAAGCCTTAATAGAGGATTTATTTTTGAACACTTTATAGTTCTCTAATGGCCTGTCTTGGCAGATTCCCAGACTGTACGAACTGGTAAACTGTTCTCCAAAAAATATTTACCTCTTATTTTGCTATTTGTTCTCGACTTAATAATGTAAAATAGTAAAAATACATGTAGCTAAATATAATTAGTATAGGGGGATATGATTATTAATTCATATTAAGGATTGTTGTCACAGGAAATGTTGAGAATGTCCTATATTTTGCAGACTGAGATGTGGGCCAGAATCTATCAACTTGTTACCATAATATCTTGGTCTTTTCTACAGCCTTTGAAGAATAGTTAAGACTGATGGGCATTAGCTAAAATTGATTACCTACTACATAGACCAAGAGTATGATAGCATGGGAATTTTTTAACTTTTTCTGTACTTACAATGTTCAATTTTCTTATATTTACATGTATTTTACAATTTACTGAGAACAGAAAGCAAACTAGAGGATTTCTTGAACACTTTACCAGTTCTTGCAGTGTAGCCAAAGGATACTAGTTATTATTTACTTTAAGTTTTAACCTAGCTATTTACCTAGTCACTTTTTTGTTTCTTTCACAGTTAAATATAGTTTTTCCCCTTTGAAAATAATATTCCAGCAACGTCGATGGATTTCTAGCTATTAATTCTTATGCTTACTATCAATGCTTATGTTTATTATTAATTAAATTGGAAAAAAGCTATTGAATTTTTTTCAGCTTTTTGAAAATGCAAGTGGGTTCTTGTGGACCAATTACATACTGGGTTATGTCCAAAAGTTTGTTGTTATATTGATAATTCAACATTTAATTTCAAATATTTGAACTAATTCTTCTAAGCAAATATTGCTATAAATAATAGTCTGAAAACCACTATCAAAAATTATTTAGGCCAACAAATTAATTTTACAAACTAAATACTCTTTATTATGAAGTTTCCATTAATTTAATTTTATTAAAATATTAAGCTTAGAGTAGCTACACCCTAAAATAAAAATACTTAAGTACAAAAAATAAAACCAACCTAATTGGGAGAATTAACACTCCAAACTATTGATTATTGACTTTTTGAAGTATGTCTGAATCTGTTATTTGTATGTATTAGGTAAATTATTATTTTAATTGTAAAATCTAGATTACAGTGATTAGTTTAATAATGATATTCTTTGTTAAGTAGAACATACCTAAGTAGTATGTTGTTGAAGTATTGGCTACTAGAAAATAATCTATGGTGCTGTTTGTCAGTGTCTTGCAAAAAATTCAAAATACAATAAAATATGGCTGGTAATAGCTACCAACCAATAGTGCTCACACCACTGCATAACAGCTTACTTAGGCAAATAGGCAGTATTTGCTCCACAGATGGAAATATTTAAATTGGGAATGGAATGTTGAGGCCCACTTTTGAAAATTAGGACTTTACTGATGAATTGATTACCTAACTCCGAAGTTTTGCAGATTTCAAATATTAAGATTGAATTGATGCAAATTTTATAAAACGAAGTATTTATCCTCCAAAATTCATTTGTTGGTCAGCAGAATTTTTCAAAGTGGGGTCATGGCTTGTAACTTGTAATCAAAATCTTGATGAGTAATGAGTAAAATTTGAAAATGGGTTTCATTTCTTTCGTGCCACCCAGTATATTACAGATTTTTTAAAATAATTTTTTATTTTGGTGTATCAAATATTGATGAGATATTACATAGCATACTTTATAAGTTTGGGTGAGATAAGAATGATGAGTTTAGGTATCTTAACATGCTTACAGTAAAAACCTATAATATTAGTTAAATAGCATATTTAATTTGGATAGAACTGGAGTACCAAACTTCGATCCATATTACTAATTGAAGTATAATTATGAGCAAAATGCTTAATAAGTCCAGTATTTTCATTTTCAAAAATATATATATTTGAAATTGCTAAAGAATTTCTCTCCATTCTAACATTGAAATGAATTTGAAAATCCTCAGCTAAAGAGTTAATTTGTAGATTCATGTACATAATAACAGTCTTACCTATTGAGAGCATCAAAGCAAGTAAAGTAGCTACTTATAATTCCAATTTAATCATTTTTCACTAAATCCTATCATCGTCTAGGGTATTCTACTATTCCATCTCACTTTCCTGCAAACTTTGATCTAACATAAGAACCAATTCAGGAAGAAGCTCCATACTTATACCATCCTAAGATATCATTTCGATAATGATGTGTACCTATTTTCAATCTTGTATCTCTGATGGTTAATCATTTAACAGCATACATTTACTAAGAATTAGGGTAATTGCATCGCACTTGTGGGGTAAATAATCGCAGTGAGATTATTCCGACGCTAAATTTAATAAGTTATTGTCTATAAATGTGTGATTGGTTTATCTGTCTAAAGATAGTGATTTCATTCAAACTTGCAAATATTTTGCATTGGCTAATGTTATCAAAAAAAGTTGTTTTTAAATTTCAACTATGAATTAAAATATTTGGAAAATGAAATAGAAAATATGACTACTAAACAATTATTTAGCTTATATTCATAAACTTGAAACTCCTTTTTTGTTTTTTTGGTTATGGCGGCAATGGGCCATAATGATACGATTTTTAGTGTAGCTACTTATTGGTAGTCAAGTTATTGGTATAAAAATATTCTGAAAAGCTGCTCATTTTTGGCTTAAGAATAGGACAGTTGATAATAAAGGTCAACTTAGAGAACAAAAACTTTGAAACCATCTAAAGAAGGAATCTTATGATTATGCAACCTGTTGAAAATATTTTAAATTTTATGCATTGATAATTAAATACAGTAGCTATAATTTATCAATATGCTGTGTGTTGTGTGTCATGAACAGTTAAATTTTCTGATCAGTAATATGATTAACAAAATTTTTAAACAATTGTTCCTTTCAGATAAATTTATCAAGACTTGGGAAAGGACATCTCCTGATACTTCACCCTTGGATAACTTGTAGTGTCATCTTGATTTGCTATGTGAGTAGACTTTTCACTGTATATATATGTTGAAAGTAGCTATAGATAATTAAAGTACCATAACTACATAATAATGTGTCTGAAGTTGGCTAATTGATATTAACAATGATTTTTCTCCTAAAAATGTTCAAAAATTGAATATTTTGAATCATTTTTTTTTTAATCTCTTTGAATGAGAATTTTGTGTTTAATATTTGTCTAATGATTGCAGCTAAGTTATCTCACAAATAAATTATGAACATTTTTTTGTAAATCGAGTCAAATCTAATTATCTAACCAATGTCATAAAATGTTATTCTACTGCCAAAGTAGTTCTATTTTGTCATTACAATTAATCTAAATATAGCAAAGAAAGTTCTTAATTATCTTGATAAAAGTGAAGATGGAAAACAATATCTAGCTACTGGGAAATGTGTAGCGAGTTTAAAATCGGTAGCTAATTTGATGCGAAAATTAATATTCAGTATAAAGTACCATCCTCTTTTCATCCAAATTATCTAAAAAATATAATATTTTCATTTGAACAACTGATCTGTTTTTTTTAAATTTTTTATTATGTACAACAGCTTGCTGTTCTATAGTAAACAGTTTAGTGATGGGAAAGAATAAATAAATATAGAAGTAGACTATTATGAATTCGAGCATTTAGCTTATGCTTATCACAATATACTTAGTTGAATATAGCTAGTTAAAAATGTATTTGCATTTACTGTAAATAGAAAAATATTTACATTCAAGCACTGGAAGGTGACTACAAAACCAAGAGCCTTTTGTAGCTTTTTACTCAATACTCACCCTATCTATCTTAAAATGATTTTTATATAACAGAGCAGAACAAATCTATTTTAAAGATTGTATTAGAATTATATCACAAACTTAATCAGAGAGCTCCCTTGCAAATTTTTTAAATGATAAAATTATGTAAGATCGCCACAGTTAGGTAACTGTTATCCAAATATTTTTTTCCGAACTGAATTTGCTACTTTCTAATGCGTCTAACTTTTTAATTTTATGACCTTTTAATGAATGTATTTTATTTAACAGGTGTGCAACTGTCCCAAGATTGCTCTGATATGCCTTCAAACATCAGTTATGCCACTGCATACATACATGTGTAGTTTGAGTAGATGCTCCTAATTGTAAGTCATCATCATATTGATCTCATGTAGATGTAATTTAAAGTTAATTGTTTAATGAGTTATATATATGATTAACTTATTCTAAAGCGATTGGTCCAAGATCATGCTTTGGTAACAAATGAGCTTAATAATTAAAATTAGCTGTATTCTCTAATATTGAATGTAAAATAAGAAGTATTTAAAATTTTAAAGTAAGTTCTCAAATCTAAATAAATATGCTATATGCATTAGCTATATCAAAAATACAATAAATATCTATCTAATTTATTGCATTCAAAATAGCTATATAATTGATCAAAAAAATGTAACTAGCTGCTATTTATAACTAGCTATCGGAATTTTACAACAAATATAGAATCTTAATAGCATGTTTTTTATTTTTTGTATCATTATTAAATTATCAATATTGCATCCATACTCATTTTTAGGTACCTCTTCAATTGACCCCAGGAGCTCCGTCTTGAAGCTGTCGATGGTTAATGGAAGAAAAAGGGAGATGCCTCGCTTGGGTTCCAAACTGTTTTGGATTTCTATGTTTATCATTTTTTAACGCTACTTTCAGTTTTAGAGAATAGCGCTAGGGTTATGATCTTCAATTACGATGTTAAATTTTTTAGGTAGACTTCGATTAGTATCACATTTTCGTTTCCTTTTCCATCCATATGTACAGCCACCGGTGCTTGTGTCCCTTTCAGTCACATTTCTTGGTGTGAAACTTTAATACTTCTACGAAACAAGCTTTTCTGCATCCAAGTGCATTGTCACTAGACTGGTGATAGGTAACATTGTTAATGGAGCCACTTTATTTTCTGAATGTTTCTCAGAGTCGAAGCAGACGTTAAATCTTCCTTTTAAAAATAATAAAGCTGATCATTAAATGATGATAAATTTCTAGCTCTGTCAATCTGTCTTTTTCTCCTTAAAAATTAACTATGATCATTTGATTATATTAAGCTGCCAGAGGTTCTATTCTGAAGCTGTCTGTGGTGAATGGAAGAGAAGGGGGGTGCCTTCCATTTGGACCCAAACTGTTGTAATGTGGTTTATAGATTGTTTTTCATATTTTAACGCTACTTGCAGTTTTAGAGGATAGCGCTAGGGTTATGCTCTTCAACTACGAGGTCTTATATTTTGTGTTAGGTAGTCTCGTAGGCTTCATTTACTATCACCTCTTCATTTTCCTCTTAGATTTTGTGTTTGGTAGGCTCGTAGGCTTCATTTACTATCACCTCTTCTATCCGTGAGTGCAGTTACCGGTGCTTGTGTCTTTCATCACATTCCTTTGTAAGTGACGGAGGAGCTTTTCTGTATCCATAATCATTGTAATAACAGTTGTTTGTATCACTGCTCATGTAACCACTTTCCTTCTCCACTTTTGTTTCCAGTCCTTTGTATTTAATTTTCATTTGACTTTAGTGATATGGCATTTTGTTCCGAAACAGACGTTAAATCCCCTACTAATATAAATTTATTACATTGATTGGTGTCTCTTCAGCACAATACTAGTCTAGTTGTTAACAGTTAACTTATGGTATTACTCTTAATTTACATTTTTCATTATTTAGAGTAGCTACATACAGTATTGGTAATTAGAAGTACAGCATCAATTATTTAGATCATCTTACCATCGTGTATTTGGTTCGTAATTGTAAGTATATATTCTATTTTTTTTTTTTTTTCATTTGGAATGTTCTCATGCAAAACTCCATTATTTGTATTATTTTCCTTCATGAAATTTAAAATATATTAATTATAGTTGTGAAATCTTCATCTGTATTGTCGATACTAATAAAAGTAATATCTGTATGAATACCGCCAGATTTATTTCTTCTATTATTACATAATATTATAGAACTAAGGTCTATGATCATCATTCTGCAAACCGCATACAATTAGACTCAGTATATTTATATTATTTGGTTATAATGTTTTTGATACTCTGTGAGCAACAATAGAGTGAATCACTAACCTGACGCTGAGAAAGAAGATTGTACCCCCTTGTTTTGTTTTTAAATTTATGAACATACAATAAGTTTTCGGCTTTTGTTTAATCAAGATATAACTTGTTTTCTAAAGTATATAAATGTTCCTATAATAAGTTTATCCAATTGCATACCTTTACACGAATAATAAATGGTTATAGTATGCCTAGTTGACAATCAAAACAAATGGTGTTCATTCTTTTTCTTCAGACCTAAAATTAGTAAGTGAAGTAAAATAGGTATTGTAGAGTTTTTATTATAAAAATAACAAAAATATGCTATCAAATTCCATGCGGTTTGCAGCAAGATGATGAGAAGCATCAGCTTCATTGATTAAAGCAATAAAAAGATTTGCTTGGAGGGAAAGTGTCCGCAGGATGTTAAATTCCCAAATCACTGTTTTTGTTATTTACCAATCTGTAGTTTACCCACACCAATCCTAAAATATATACATTACAATTAGTAGTTTATTTATGGAAATGTGAAATTTGTCCACTGTTAAATAATCAATACAAATACAGTTTTTTTGCTGTGCAGTACAGATAATTTGTGAGTGTTATTGTTTTGAAGTTATTTGTAAATTACTAAAGCAAATGACTAGATTGGAACCGACTACTATAGATTAAAAAATCTATTTATGTTCACTACCATCATTCTACTAAACATTTAATTCAACTAACCTCTTCTGATATTGTGTGATTAAAAGTATAATGCAATGTTAACAATTATTTAAATATATTACTTTATTAAAAACAAGAAAATTAAAGACTTGCATATTGAGCAACAGAAAATGAAAATGTAATTTAAAGTTTAGTCAAATAAAGATGTTAAGAAGTGCATATAATTTAATTAGCAGCTTAAAGATACAGCTTTCGTGAAATCGAAATTAAAATGATCTGCTATAATTTACTACATCATGTCAACTTAAATTACGTGATTTATATTATTCTTCATCACCTAAGTGATTTGAAGTAATTATTGCAGGCCTCTAAAAATTATTGTTTTTATAGTACAATATATCTACCGCTATTATATTATAAAAATTGGAAACATATTACATTCCATATAAATAGAAGAGTCTAATAATGAACCTAATAAGAACAAGGTTAATACTTGAGTCTACCCTCGCTCCGTTTTCTATGCAATGAGATGCGGTTAAGAGACTCTTGTTGGCCGCTAACTTCAACCGTTTTACGTGAGTGTTAAGCGCTTAGCACATCAAGATTGTAACCGTTTTCACTGGTGCTAAGCGCTTAAGAGACTTTACCTTGAGCAACCCGATTTTTGCGGTTAAGAGACTTTGGCTTGTGGCCCTTCATATGGATCCTTTGGCTGTATAGAGTTCCTTTACTGCAGATATATCCTTTGCCATAGATTGATCATTTTGCTGTAGATACATCCTTCGCTGTAGATAGATCCTTTGCTGTAAATAGATCACATATTGTAGATGGATCATTTGCTGTAGATAAATCCTTTGCTGTAGATGGATCCTTTACTGTAGATAGTTCTTTTACTGTAGAAAAATCCTTTGCTGTAAATTGATCCATTGCTGTAGATAGATCCTTTGTTGTAGATAGATCCATTGCTGTAGATAGATCTTTTGTAGTAGATAGATCATTTATCGTAGATAGATCTTTTGCTGTAAATAGATCTAAGATCCTTTGCTATAAATAAAAGAATAAATCCTTTGCCGTAGATAGATCCTTTGCTGTAGATAGATTCTTTGCTGCAGATAGATCCTTCGCTGTAGATAAATCCTTTTCTGTAGATAGATCCTTTTCTGTAGATAGATCCATTACTGTAGATAAAACCTTTGCTGTAGATAGATATCATAGAGTGAATAGATCCTTTGCTGTTGAGAGATCCTTTGCTGTAGAAAGTTCCTCTGCTGTAGAAAGATCTTCTGCTGTAAATAGATCCTTTGCAGTAGAAAGATACTTTGCTGTTGACTGATCTTTCGCTGTAGAAAGATCCTTTGGTGTAGATAGATCCTTTAATGTAGAAAGATCCTCTATTGTAGAAAGATCTTCTGCACTAAAAAGATCATTTGCTGTTGATAGATCCTTTGCTGTTGACAGATCCTTTAATGTAGAAAGATCCTCTATTGTAGAAAGATCTTTTGCTGTAAATAGATTATTTGCTGTAGATAGATCCTTTGCTGCTGACAGATCCTGCACTGTAGAAAGATCCCTTGGTGTAGATAGATTCTTTGCTGTAGATAGATCCTTTGCTGTAGATAGATCCTTTGCTGTATAAAGTTCCTCTGCTGTAATTAGATCCTTTGTTGTAGATAGATCATTGGCATTAGATAGATCCTTTGCTGTAGATAGATCCTTTGCTTAAGATAGATCCTTAACTGTAGATTGATACTTTGCTGTAGATAGATCCTTTGCAGTAGATAAATCCTTGATTGTAGATAGATCCTTTGCTGTAGATAGATCCTTTGCTGTAGATAGATCCTTTGCTGTAGATCGATCCTTCGCTGTAAATAGATCCCTTGCTGTAGATTGATCCTTTGCTGTAGATAGATCCTATGCTGTAGATAGATACTTTGCTGTAGATAGATCCTTTGCTGTAGATTGATCCTTCGCTGTAAATAGATCCCATACTGTATATATGTCCTTTGCTGTAGATAGATCCTTAGCTGTAGATAGATCCTTTGCTGAAGATAGATCCTTTTCTGTAGTAGATCCTTTGCTGTAGAAAGATTCTCCGCTATAGATAGATCCTTTGCTGTAGATAGATCATTTGTTGTAGATAGATCCTTTGCTAAAAATGAATCCTTTGGCTGTATAGAGTTCCATTACTGTAGATATATCCTTTGCTATAGATTGATCATATGCTGTAGATAGATCTTTTGCTGTAGATAGATCCTTTGCTGTAAATAGAGCACATATTGTAGAAAGATCCTTTGCTGTAGATAGATCCTATTCTGTAGATAGATCCCTTGCTGTAGATAGATCCTTTGCTGTAGATAGATGCTTTGCTGTAGATAGATCCCTTACTGCAGATAGATTATTTTGTTGTAGATAGATCCTTTGCTGTAGATTGATCCTTTGCTGTATAAAGTTCCTCTGCTGTAATTAGATCCTTTGTTGTAGATAGATCATTGGCATTAGATAGATCCTTTGCTGTAGATAGATCCTTTGCATAAGATAGATCCTTAACTGTAGATTAATCCTCTGCTGTAGATAGATCCTTTGCAGTAGATAAATCCTCGACTGTAGATAGATCCATTGCTGTAGATAGATCCTTTGCTGTAGATTGATCCTTCGCTGCAAAAAGATCCCTTACTGTAGATGGATCCTTTGCTGTAGATAGATCCTCTGCTGTAGATAGATCCTTTACTGTAGATAAATCTTTTGCTGTAGATTGATCCTTCGCTGTAAATAGATCCCTTACTGTATATAGGTCTTTTGCTGTAGATAGATCCTTAGCTGTAGATAGATCCTTTGCTGAAGATAGATCCTTTGCTGTATTAGATCCTTTGCTGTAGAAAGATTCTCCGCTATAAATAGATCCTTTGCTGTAGATAGATCATTTGTTGTAGATTGATCCATTGCTGTAGATAAATCCTTAAATGTAGATAGATCCTTTGCTGTAGATAGATTTTTTTTAGTAGATAGATCATTTATCGTAGATAGATCATTTATCGTAGATAGATCATTTATCGTAGATAGATCATTTATCGTAGATAGATCATTTATCGTAGATAGATCATTTGCTGTAAATAGATCTATGATCCTTTGCTATAAATAAATGAAAAATCCTTTCCCATAGATAGACCCTTTGCTGTAGAGAGATCCTTTGCTGTAGAGAGATCCTCTGCTGTAGAGAGATCTTCTGCTGTAAATAGATCCTTTGCAGTAGAAAGATACTTTGCTGTTAACAGATCTTTCGCTGTAGAAAGATCCTTTGGTGTAGATAGATTCTTTGCTGTAGATAGATCCCTTACTGTAGATAGATCGCTTTGCTGTAGATAGATCATTTGCTGTAGATAGATCCTTTAATGTAGAAAGATCCTTTGTTGTAAAAAGATCTTTTGCTGTAAATAGATCATTTGCTGTTGACAGATCCTGCACTGTAGAAAGATCCTTTGGTGTGGATAGATTCTTTGCTGTAGATAGATCCCTTACTGCAGATAGATTACTTTGCTGTAGATAGATCCTTTGCTGTAGATTGATCCTTTGCTGTATAAAGTTCCTCTGCTGTAATTAGATCCTTTGTTGTAGATAGATCATTGGCATTAGATAGATCCTTTGCTGTAGATAGATCCTTTGCTTAAGATGATCCTTAACTGTAGATTGATACTTTGCTGTAGATAGATCCTTTGCAGTAGATAAATCCTTGACTGTAGATAGATCCTTTGCTGTAGATAGATCCTTTGCTGTAGATAGATCCTTTGCTGTAGATCGATCCTTCGCTGTAAATAGATCCCATACTGTATATATGTCCTTTGCTAAAGATAGATCCTTAGCTGTAGATAGATCCTTTGCTGAAGATAGATCCTTTGCTGTAGTAGATCCTTTGCTGTAGAAAGATTCTCCGCTATAGATGGATCCTTTGCTGTAGATAGATCCTTTGCTGTAAATGAATCCTTTGGCTGTATAGAGTTCCATTACTGTAGATATATCATTTGCTATAGATTGATCATTTGCTGTAGATAGATCTTTTGCTGTAGATAGATCCTTTGCTGTAAATAGAGCACATATTGTTGAAAGATCCTTTGCTGTAGATAGATCCTATTCTGTAGAAAGATCCTTTGCTGAAGATAGATCCTTTGCTGTAGATGGATCCTTTGCTGTAGATAAATCCTTTGCTGTAGATAGATCCTTTGCTGTAGATAGATAATTTCCTGTAGATAGATCCTTTGCTGTAGATAGATCCTTTGCAGAATAAAGAACTTTTGCTGTTAATAGATCTTTTGCTGTAGATAGATCCTTTGCTGTTGATAGATCCCTAACTGTAGATGGATCATTTGCTGTATATAGTTCATTTACTGTAGATAGATCCTTCGCTGTAGATAGATCCTCTGAGGTTTATAGATTCTTTTCTGAACATATATTCTTTGCTGTAGATAGATTCTTTGTTGTAAATAGATCCTTTACTGTCGATAGATCCCTTGCTGTAGATAGATCCTTTGCTGTAGATAGATGCTTTGCTGTAGATAGATCCCTTACTGCAGATAGATTACTTTGCTGTAGATAGATCCTTTGCTGTAGATTGATCCTTTGCTGTATAAAGTTACTCTGCTGTAATTAGATCCTTTGTCGTAGATAGATCATTGGCTTTAGATAGATACTTTGCTGTAAATAGATCCTTTGCTTAAGATAGATCCTTAACTGTAGATTAATCCTTTGCTGTAGATAGATCCTTTGCAGTAGATAAATCCTCTACTGTAGATAGATCCTTTGCTGTAGATAGATCCTTTTCTGTAGATAGATCCTTTGCTGTAGATAGATCCTTTGCTGTAGATTGATCCTTCGCTGTAAATAGATCCTTTGCTGTAGATTGATCCTTCGCTGCAAAAAGATCCCTTACTGTAGATGGATCTTTTGCTGTAGATAGAGCCTTTACTGTTGATATATTTTTTCTGTAGATAGATTCTTTGTTGTAGATAGATCGTTTGCTGTAGATAGACCCTTTGTAGTAGATAGATCCTTTACTGTAGATATATCCCATATTGTAGATAGATCTTTTGCTCTAGATAGATCCTTAACTGTAAATAGATTCTTTGCTGTATATAGATCCCTTGCTGTAGATTGATCATATGATGTAGATAGATCTTTTACTGTAGATAGATCCTTTGCTGTAGATAGATCCTTTCCTGTAGATAGATCCTTTCATGTAGATAGGTCCTTTGCTGTAGATAGAACTTTTGCTGTAAATAGATCTTTTGCTGTAGATAGATCCTTTGCTGTTTATAGATCCTTTCCCGTAGATGGATCCTTTGCTGTATATAACTACTTAACTGTAGATAGATCCTTTGCTGTGGATTGATTTTTTGCTGTAGATTGATCCTTTGCTGTAGATAGATCCTTTCCTGTTGATAGATTCTTTGCTGAACATAGATTCTTTGCTGTAGATAGATTCTTTGTTGTAGATAGATCCTTTGCTGTGGACAGATCCTTTGCAGTAAATAGATCCTTTACTGTAGATAGATCCTTCGCTGTAGATATATCGTTTATTGTAGATAGATCCTTTGCTGTAGATAGATCCTGAACTGTAGATAGATCCCTTGCTGTAGATAGATCGTTTGCTGTCGATAGATCCTTTGCTGTAGATAGATCCTTTGCTTTAGATAGATCCTTTGCTGTAGATAGATCCTTTGTTGTAGATAGATCCTTTGCTGTATATGGATCCTTTGGCTGTATAGAGTTCCTTTACTGCAGATATATCCTTTGCCATAGATTGATCATTTTGCTGTAGATACATCCTTCGCTGTAGATAGATCCTTTGCTGTAAATAGATCACATATTGTAGATGGATCATTTGCTGTAGATAAATCCTTTGCTGTAGATGGATCCTTTACTGTAGATAGTTCTTTTACTGTAGAAAAATCCTTTGCTGTAAATTGATCCATTGCTGTAGATAGATCCTTTGTTGTAGATAGATCCATTGCTGTAGATAGATCTTTTGTAGTAGATAGATCATTTATCGTAGATAGATCTTTTGCTGTAAATAGATCTAAGATCCTTTGCTATAAATAAAAGAATAAATCCTTTGCCGTAGATAGATCCTTTGCTGTAGATAGATTCTTTGCTGCAGATAGATCCTTCGCTGTAGATAAATCCTTTTCTGTAGATAGATCCTTTTCTGTAGATAGATCCATTACTGTAGATAAAACCTTTGCTGTAGATAGATATCATAGAGTGAATAGATCCTTTGCTGTTGAGAGATCCTTTGCTGTAGAAAGTTCCTCTGCTGTAGAAAGATCTTCTGCTGTAAATAGATCCTTTGCAGTAGAAAGATACTTTGCTGTTGACTGATCTTTCGCTGTAGAAAGATCCTTTGTTGTAGATAGATCCTTTAATGTAGAAAGATCCTCTATTGTAGAAAGATCTTCTGCACTAAAAAGATCATTTGCTGTTGATAGATCCTTTGCTGTTGACAGATCCTTTAATGTAGAAAGATCCACTATTGTAGAAAGATCTTTTGCTGTAAATAGATTATTTGCTGTAGATAGATCCTTTGCTGCTGACAGATCCTGCACTGTAGAAAGATCCCTTGGTGTAGATAGATTCTTTGCTGTAGATAGATCCTTTGCTGTAGATAGATCCTTTGCTGTATAAAGTTCCTCTGCTGTAATTAGATCCTTTGTTGTAGATAGATCATTGGCATTAGATAGATCCTTTGCTGTAGATAGATCCTTTGCTTAAGATAGATCCTTAACTGTAGATTGATACTTTGCTGTAGATAGATCCTTTGCAGTAGATAAATCCGTGATTGTAGATAGATCCTTTGCTGTAGATAGATCCTTTGCTGTAGATAGATCCTTTGCTGTAGATCGATCCTTCGCTGTAAATAGATCCCTTGCTGTAGATTGATCCTTTGCTGTAGATAGATCCTATGCTGTAGATAGATACTTTGCTGTAGATAGATCCTTTGCTGTAGATTGATCCTTCGCTGTAAATAGATCCCATACTGTATATATGTCCTTTGCTGTAGATAGATCCTTAGCTGTAGATAGATCCTTTGCTGAAGATAGATCCTTTTCTGTAGTAGATCCTTTGCTGTAGAAAGATTCTCCGCTATAGACAGATCCTTTGCTGTAGATAGATCATTTGTTGTAGATAGATCCTTTGCTAAAAATGAATCCTTTGGCTGTATAGAGTTCCATTACTGTAGATATATCCTTTGCTATAGATTGATCATATGCTGTAGATAGATCTTTTGCTGTAGATAGATCCTTTGCTGTAAATAGAGCACATATTGTAGAAAGATCCTTTGCTGTAGATAGATCCTATTCTGTAGATAGATCCCTTGCTGTAGATAGATCCTTTGCTGTAGATAGATGCTTTGCTGTAGATAGATCCCTTACTGCAGATAGATTATTTTGTTGTAGATAGATCCTTTGCTGTAGATTGATCCTTTGCTGTATAAAGTTCCTCTGCTGTAATTAGATCCTTTGTTGTAGATAGATCATTGGCTTTAGATAGATCCTTTGCTGTAGATAGATCCTTTGCATAAGATAGATCCTTAACTGTAGATTAATCCTCTGCTGTAGATAGATCCTTTGCAGTAGATAAATCCTCGACTGTAGATAGATCCATTGCTGTAGATAGATCCTTTGCTGTAGATTGATCCTTCGCTGCAAAAAGATCCCTTACTGTAGATGGATCCTTTGCTGTAGATAGATCCTCTGCTGTAGATAGATCCTTTACTGTAGATAGATCTTTTGCTGTAGATTGATCCTTCGCTGTAAATAGATCCCTTACTGTATATAGGTCTTTTGCTGTAGATAGATCCTTAGCTGTAGATAGATCCTTTGCTGAAGATAGATCCTTTGCTGTATTAGATCCTTTGCTGTAGAAAGATTCTCCGCTATAAATAGATCCTTTGCTGTAGATAGATCATTTGTTGTAGATTGATCCATTGCTGTAGATAAATCCTTAAATGTAGATAGATCCTTTGCTGTAGATAGATTTTTTTTAGTAGATAGATCATTTATCGTAGATAGATCATTTATCGTAGATAGATCATTTATCGTTGATAGATCATTTGCTGTAAATAGATCTATGATCCTTTGCTATAAATAAATGAAAAATCCTTTCCCATAGATAGACCCTTTGCTGTAGAGAGATCCTTTGCTGTTAACAGATCTTTCGCTGTAGAAAGATCCTTTGGTGTAGATAGATTCTTTGCTGTAGATAGATCCCTTACTGTAGATAGATCGCTTTGCTGTAGATAGATCATTTGCTGTAGATAGATCCTTTAATGTAGAAAGATCCTTTGTTGTAAAAAGATCTTTTGCTGTAAATAGATCATTTGCTGTTGACAGATCCTGCACTGTAGAAAGATCCTTTGGTGTGGATAGATTCTTTGCTGTAGATAGATCCCTTACTGCAGATAGATTACTTTGCTGTAGATAGATCCTTTGCTGTAGATTGATCCTTTGCTGTATAAAGTTCCTCTGCTGTAATTAGATCCTTTGTTGTAGATAGATCATTGGCATTAGATAGATCCTTTGCTGTAGATAGATCCTTTGCTTAAGATGATCCTTAACTGTAGATTGATACTTTGCTGTAGATAGATCCTTTGCAGTAGATAAATCCTTGACTGTAGATAGATCCTTTGCTGTAGATAGATCCTTTGCTGTAGATAGATCCTTTGCTGTAGATCGATCCTTCGCTGTAAATAGATCCCATACTGTATATATGTCCTTTGCTAAAGATAGATCCTTAGCTGTAGATAGATCCTTTGCTGAAGATAGATCCTTTGCTGTAGTAGATCCTTTGCTGTAGAAAGATTCTCCGCTATAGATGGATCCTTTGCTGTAGATAGATCCTTTGCTGTAAATGAATCCTTTGGCTGTATAGAGTTCCATTACTGTAGATATATCATTTGCTATAGATTGATCATTTGCTGTAGATAGATCTTTTGCTGTAGATAGATCCTTTGCTGTAAATAGAGCACATATTGTTGAAAGATCCTTTGCTGTAGATAGATCCTATTCTGTAGAAAGATCCTTTGCTGAAGATAGATCCTTTGCTGTAGATGGATCCTTTGCTGTAGATAAATCCTTTGCTGTAGATAGATCCTTTGCTGTAGATAGATAATTTCCTGTAGATAGATCCTTTGCTGTAGATAGATCCTTTGCAGAATATAGAACTTTTGCTGTTAATAGATCTTTTGCTGTAGATAGATCCTTTGCTGTTGATAGATCCCTAACTGTAGATGGATCATTTGCTGTATATAGTTCATTTACTGTAGATAGATCCTTCGCTGTAGATAGATCCTCTGAGGTTTATAGATTCTTTTCTGAACATATATTTTTTGCTGTAGATAGATTCTTTGTTGTAAATAGATCCTTTACTGTCGATAGATCCCTTGCTGTAGATAGATCCTTTGCTGTAGATAGATGCTTTGCTGTAGATAGATCCCTTACTGCAGATAGATTACTTTGCTGTAGATAGATCCTTTGCTGTAGATTGATCCTTTGCTGTATAAAGTTACTCTGCTGTAATTAGATCCTTTGTCGTAGATAGATCATTGGCTTTAGATAGATACTTTGCTGTAAATAGATCCTTTGCTTAAGATAGATCCTTAACTGTAGATTAATCCTTTGCTGTAGATAGATCCTTTGCAGTAGATAAATCCTCTACTGTAGATAGATCCTTTGCTGTAGATAGATCCTTTTCTGTAGATAGATCCTTTGCTGTAGATAGATCCTTTGCTGTAGATTGATCCTTCGCTGTAAATAGATCCTTTGCTGTAGATTGATCCTTCGCTGCAAAAAGATCCCTTACTGTAGATGGATCTTTTGCTGTAGATAGATCCTATGCTGTAGATAGATCCTTTGCTGTAGATAGATCCTTTGCTGTAGATTGATCATTCGCTGTAGATAGATCCTTTGCTGTATTAGATCCTTTGCTGTAGAAAGATTCTCCGCTATAAATAGATCCTTTGCTGTAGATAGATCATTTGTTGTAGATAGATCCTTTGCTGTAAATGAATCCTTTGGCTGTATAGAGTTCCATTACTGTAGATATATCCTTTGCTTTAGATTGATCATTTGCTGTAGATAGATCTTCTGCTGTAGATAGATCCTTTGCTGTAGATAGATCCTTTGCTTAAGATAGATCCTTAACTGTAGATTGATCCTTTGCTGTAGATAGATCCTTTGCAGTAGATAAATCCTTGATTGTAGATAGATCCTTTGCTGTAGATAGATCCTTTGCTGTAGATAGATCCTTTGCTGTAGATCGATTCTTCGCTGTAAATAGATTCTTTGCTGTAGATTGATCCTTCGCTGCAAAAAATCCCTTACTGTAGATAGATCCCTTGCTGTAGATAGATCCTCTGCTGTAAATAGATCCTTTGCTGTAGATAGATCCATTGCTGTAGTTTGATCCTTCGCTGTAAATAGATCCATTACTGTAGATAGGTCCTTTGCTGTAGATAGATCCTTTGCTCTAGATAGATCCTTTGCTGAAGATAGATCCTTTGCTGTAGTAGATCCTTTGCTATAGAAAGATTCTCCACTATGAATAGATCCATTGCTGTGGATAGATCCTTTGTTGTAGATAGAGCCTTTGCTGTAAATGGATCCTTTGGCTGTATAGAGTTCCTTTACTGTAGATATATCCTTTGCTATAGATTCATCATTAGCTGTAGATAGATCCTTAGCTGTAGATAGATCCTTTGCTGTAAATAGATCACATATTGTAGATAGATCCTTTGCTGTAGATAGATCCTATTCTGTAGAAAGATCCTTTGCTGTAGAAAGATTCTCCGCTATAAATAGATCCACTGCTGTGGATAGATACTTTGTTGTAGATAGATCCTTTGCTGTAAATGGATCCTTTGGCTGTATAGAGTTCCTTTACTGTAAATATATCCTTTGCTATAGATTCATCATTAGCTGTAGATAGATCCTTAGCTGTAGATAGATCCTTTGCTGTAAATAGATCACATATTGTAGATAGATCCTTTGCTGTAGATAGATCCTATTCTGTAGAAAGATCCTTTGCTGAAGATTGATCCTTCGCTGTAGATTGATCCATTGCTGTAGATAGATCCTTTAATGTAGATAGATCCTTTGCTGTAAATAGATCTAAGATCCTTTGCTATAAATAAATGAAAAATCCTTTCCCGTAGATAGATCCTTTGCTCTAGAGAGATCCTTTGCTGTAGAAAGATCTTCTGCTGTAGAAAGATTTTCTGCTGTAGAAAGATCTTCTGCTGTAAATAGATCCTTTGCAGTAGAAAGATCCTTTGTTGTTGACAGATCTTTCGCTGTAGAAAGATCCTTTGGTGTAGATAGATTCTTTGCTGTAGATAGATCCCTTACTGCAGATAGATTACTTTGCTGTAGATAGATCCTTTGATGTAGATTGATCATTTGCTGTATAAAGTTCCTCTGCTGTAATTAGATCCTTTGTTGTAGATAGATCATTGGCATTAGATAGATCCTTTGCTGTAGATAGATCCTTTGCTTAAGATAGATCTTTAACTGTAGATTGATACTTTGCTGTAGATAGATCCTTTGCAGTAGATAAATCCTTGACTAAAGATAGATCCTTTGCTGTAGATAAATCCTTTGCTGTAGATAGATCCTTTGCTGTAGATCGATCCTTCGCTGTAAATAGATCCTTTGCTGTAGATTGATCCTTCGCTGCAAAAAGATCCCTTATTGTAGATAGATCCTTTGCTGTAGATAGATCCTATGCTCTAGATAGATCCTTTTCTGTAGATAGATCATTTGCTGTAGATTGATCCTTCGCTGTAAATAGATCCCTTACTGTATATATGTCCTTTGCTGTAGATAGATCCTTAGCTGTAGATAGATCCTTTGCTGAAGATAGATCCTTTGCTGTAGTAGATCCTTTGCTGTAGAAAGATTCTCCGCTATAGATAGATCCTATTCTGTAGAAAGATCCCTTGCTGAAGATAGATCCTTTGCTGTATATGGATCCTTTGCTGTAGATAAATCCTTTGCTGTAGATAGATCCTTTGCTGTAGATAGATACTTTCCTGTAGATAGATCCTTTGCTATAGATAGATCCATTGCAGAATATAGAACTTTTGCTGTTAATAGATCTTTTGTTGTAGATAGATCCTTTGCTGTTGATAGATCCTTAACTTTAGATGGATCATTTGCTGTATATAGTTCATTTACTGTAGATAGATCCTTCGCTGTAGATAGATCCTCTGCTGTTTATAGATTCTTTTCTGAACATATATTCTTTGCTGTAGATAGATTCTTTGTTGTAGATAGATCCTTTACTGTCGATAGATCCCTTGCTGTAGATAGATCCTTTGCTGTAGATAGATGCTTTGCTGTACATAGATCCCTTACTGCAGATAGATTACTTTGCTGTAGATAGATCCTTTGCTGTAGATTGATCCTTTGCTGTATAAAGTTCCTCTGCTGTAATTAGATCCTTTGTTGTAGATAGATCATTGGCTTTAGATAGATCCTTTGCTGTAGATTGATCCTTTGCTTAAGATAGATCCTTAACTGTAGATTAATCCTTTGCTGTAGATAGATCCTTTGCAGTAGAAAAATCCTTGACTGTAGATAGATCCTTTGATGTAGATAGATCATTTGCTGTAGATAGATCCTTTGCTGTAGATCGATCCTTCGCTGTAAATAGATTCTTTGCTGTAGATTGATCCTTCGCTGCAAAAAGATCCCTTACTGTAGATGGATCCTTTGCTGTAGATAGATCCTATGCTGTAGATAGGTCTTTTGCTGTAGATAGATCCTTAGCTGTAGATAGATCCTTTGCTGAAGATAGATCCTTTGCTGTATTAGATCCTTTGCTGTAGAAAGATTCTCCGCTATAAATAGATCCTTTGCTGTAGATAGATCATTTGTTGTAGATAGATCCTTTGCTGTAAATGAATCCTTTGGCTGTATAGAGTTCCATTACTGTAGATTTATCCTTGGCTATAGATTGATCATTCGCTGTAGATAGATCTTTTGCTGTAGATAGATCCTTTGCTGTAAATAGAGCACAATTGTAGAAAGATCCTTTGCTGTAGATAGATCCTATTCTGTAGTAAGATCCTTTGCTGAAGATAGATCCTTTGCTGTAGATGGATCCTTTGCTGTAGATAAATCCTTTGCTGTAGATAGATCCTTTGCTGTAGATAGATACTTTTCTGTAGATAGATCCTTTGCTGTAGATAGATCCTTTGCAGAATATAGAAATTTTGCTGTTAATAGATCTTTTGCTGTAGATAGATCCTTTGCTGTTGATAGATAATTAACTGTAAATGGATCATTTGCTGTATATAGTTCATTTACTGTAGATAGATCCTTCGCTGTAGAGAGATCCTCTGCTGTTTATAGATTCTTTTCTGAACATATATTCTTTGCTGTAGATAGATTCTTTGTTGTAGATAGATCCTTTGCTGTGGACAGATCCTTTGCTGTGGACAGATCCTTTGCAGTAGATAGATCCTTGACTGTAGATAGATCCTTTGCTGTAGATTTATCTTTTGTTGTGGATAGATCCTTTACTATCGATAGATCCCTTGCTGTAAATAGATCCTTTGCTGTAGATAGATGCTTTGCTGTAGATAGATCCTTCGCTGTAGATAGATCCTTTACTGTAGATAGATTCTTTGCTAGTGATAGATTCTTTGTTGTAGATAGATCCTTTGTTGTAGATAGATCTTTTGTAGTAGATAGATCATTTATTGTAGATAGATTCTTTGCTGTAAATAGATCTAAGATCCTTTGCTAAAAATAAATATATAAATCCTTTGCCGTAGATAGATCCTTTGCTGTAGATAGATCCTTTGCTGTAGATAGATCCTTTTCTGTAGATAGATCCTTCGCTGTAGATGAATCCTATTCTGTAGATAGATCTTTTTCTGTAGATAGATCCTTAACTGTAGATTAAATCTTTGCTGTAGATAGATCGCATACTGTAAATAGATCCTTTGCTGTAGAGAGATCCTTAGCTGTAGAAAGATCCTTTGCTGTAGAAAGATCTTCTGCTGTAAATAAATCCTTCGCAGTAGGAAGATCCTTTGCTGTTGACAGATCATTCGCTGTAAAAAGATCCTTTGGTGTAGATAGATTCTTTGCTGTAGATAGATCCCTTACTGTAGATAGATCAATTTGCTGTAGATTGATCTTTTGCTGTAGATAGATCATTTGCTGTAGATAGATCCTTTGCTGTAGATATATCCTTTGCTTAAGATAGATCCTTAACTGTAGATTGATCCTTTGCTGTAGATAGATCCTTTGCAGTAGATAAATCCTTGATTGTAGATAGATCCTGTGCTGTAGATAGATCCTTTGCTGTAGATAGATCCTTTGCTGTAGATCGATTCTTCGCTGTAAATAGATCCTTTGCTGTAGAAAGATCCTCTGCTGTAGAAAGATCTTCTGCTGTAAATAGATCCTTTGCAGTAGAAAGATACTTTGCTGTTGACAGATCTTTCGCTGTAGAAAGATCCTTTGGTGTAGATAGATCCTTTAATGTAGAAAGATCCTCTATTGTTGAAAGATCTTTTGCTGTAAATAGATCATTTGCTGTTGATAGATCCTTTGCTGTTGACAGATCCTTTAATGTAGAAAGATCCTCTATTGTAGAAAGATCTTTTGCTGTAAATAGATCATTTGCTGTAGATAGATCCTTTGCTGTTGACAGATCCTGCACTGTAGAAAGATCCTTTGGTGTAGATAGATTCTTTGCTGTAGATAGATCCATTGCTGTAGATAGATCCTTTGCTGTATAAAGTTCCTCTGCTGTAAATAGATCCTTTGTGGTAGATAGATCATTGGCATTAGATAGATCCTTTGCTGTAGATAGATCCTTTGCTTAAGATAGATCCTTAAATGAAGATTGATCCTTTGCTGTAGATAGATCCTTTGCAGTAGATAAATCCTTGACTGTAGATAGATCCTTTGCTGTAGATAGATCCTTTGCTGTAGATAGATCCTTTGTTGTAGATAGATCCTTTGCTGTAGATCGATCCTTCGCTGTAAATAGATCCTTTGCTGTAGATTGATCCTTCGCTGCAAAAAGATCCCTTACTGTAGATGGATCCTTTGCTGTAGATAGATCCTCTGCTGTAGATAGATCCTTTGCTGTAGATAGATCCTTTGTTGTAGATAGATCCTTTGCTGTAGATCGATCCTTCGCTGTAAATAGATTCTTTGTTGTAGATAGATCCTTTGAAGTGGACAGATCCTTTGCAGTAAATAGATCCTCTACTGTAGATAGATCTTTTGCTGTAGATGGATCCTTTGCTGTAGATAGATTCTTCGCTGTAGATATATCGTTTACTGTAGATAGATCCTTTGCTGTAGATAGATCCTATACTGTAGATAGATCCCTTGCTGTAGATAGATCTTTTTCTGTGGATAGATTCTTTGCTGTAGAAAGATCCTTTGCTGTAGATAGATCCTTTACTGTAGATAGATTCTTTGCTGTAAATAGATTCTTTGTTGTAAATAGATCCTTTGCTGTAGATAGATCTTTTGTAGTAGATAGATCATTTATTGTAGATAGATCCTCTGATGTAAATAGATCTAAGATCCTTTGCAATAAATAAATATATAAATCCTTTGCCGTAGATAGATCCTTTGCTGTAGATAGATCCTTTGCTGTAGATAG
>CANNZV010004736.1:26602-62867 GCA_947561585.1 Caprella mutica
GTAGATAAATCCTTTGCTGTAGATGGATCCTTTACTGTAGATAGTTCTTTTACTGTAGAAAAATCCTTTGCTGTAAATTGATCCATTGCTGTAGATAGATCCTTTGTTGTAGATAGATCCATTGCTGTAGATAGATCTTTTGTAGTAGATAGATCATTTATCGTAGATAGATCTTTTGCTGTAAATAGATCTAAGATCCTTTGCTATAAATAAAAGAATAAATCCTTTGCCGTAGATAGATCCTTTGCTGTAGATAGATTCTTTGCTGTAGATAGATCCTTCGCTGTAGATAAATCCTTTTCTGTAGATAGATCCTTTTCTGTAGATAGATCCATTACTGTAGATAAAACCTTTGCTGTAGATAGATACCATAGAGTGAATAGATCCTTTGCTGTTGAGAGATCCTTTGCTGTAGAAAGTTCCTTGCTGTAGAAAGATCTTTGCTGTAAATAGATCCTTTGCAGTAGAAAGATACTTTGCTGTAGATAGATCTTTCGCTGTAGAAGATACTTGGTGATGATCTTTCGCTGTAGAAAGATCCTTTGGTGTAGATAGATCCTTTACTGTAGAAAGATCCTCTCTGTAGAAAGATCTTCTGCTCTAAAAAGATCATTTGCTGTTGATAGATCCTTTGCTGTTGACAGATCCTTTAATGTAGAAAGATCCTCTATCTGTAGAAAGATCCTTTTGCTGTAAATAGATCATTTGCTGTAGATAGATCCTTTGCTGCTGACAGATCCTGCCTGTAGAAGATCTTTGGTGTAGATAATTCTTTGCTGCTAGATAGCTCCTTTAGCTGTAGATAGATCCTTTGTGTATAAAGTTCTCTGTGTAAATAGATCCTTTGTTGTAGATAGATCATTGGCATTAGATAGATCTTTGCTGTAGATAGATCCTTTGCTTAAGATAGATCCTTAACTGTAGATTGATCCTTTGCTGTAGAGAGATCCTTTGCAGTAGATAAATCCTTGACTGTAGATAGATCCTTTGCTGTAGATAGATCCTTTTCTGTAGTAAGATCCTTTGCTGTAGATAGATCCTTTGCTGTAGATAGATTCTTTGCTGAAGATAGATTCTTTGCTGTAGATAGATTCTTTGCAGTAGATGTATCCTATGCAGAAGATAGATCCATTACTGTACATAGATCCTATGCTGTATGAAGATCCTTTTCTGAAGATAGATCCTTTGCTGTAGATAGATCCTTTGCTGCAGATAGATCCCTCATTGTTGATAGATATTTTGCTGTATAAAGATCCTTTGCTGAAGATAGATCCCTTGCTGTAGATAGATCCTTTGCTGCAGATAGATCCCTCATTGTTGATAGATCTTTTGCTGTAGATAGCTCCTTTACTGTAAATAGATCCTTTGCTGTAGATAGATCCTTTCCTGTAGATAGATCCTTTTCTGTAGATAGATCCTTTGCTGTAGATAGATCCTTTGCTGTAGATAGATTCTTTGCTGAAGATAGATCCATTACTGTACATAGATCCTATGCTGTATAAAGATCCTTTTCTGAAGATAGATCCTTTGCTGTAGATAGATCCTTTGCTGCAGATAGATCCCTCATTGTTGATAGATCTTTTGCTGTATAAAGATCCTTTGCTGAAGATAGATCCATTACTGTACATAGATCCTATGCTGTATAAAGATCCTTCCTGAAGATAGATCCTTTGCTGTAGGTAGATCCTTTGCTGCAGATAGATCCCTCATTGTTGATAGATCTTTTGCTGGATAGCTCCTTTGCTGTAGATAGATCCTTTGCTGCAGATAGATCCCTCATTGTTGATAGATCTTTTGCGGTAGATAGCTCCTTTACTGTAAATAGATCCTTTGCTGTAGATAGATCCTTTCCTGTAGATAGATCCTTTGCTGTAGATAGATCCTTTGCTGTAGATAGAACTTTTGTTGTAAATAGATCTTTTGTTATAGATTGATCCTTTGCTGTTGATAGATACTTAACTGTAGATGGATCCTTTGCTGTATATTGTCCCGTTACTTTAGATAGATCATTTGCTGTAGATTGATACTTTGCTGTAGATAGATCATTTGCTGTAGATAGATTATTTGCTGAACATAGATTCTTTGCTGTAGATAGATTCTTTGTTGTATAAAGATTCGTTGCTGTAGACAGATCCTTTGCAGTAGATAGATCCTTTAATGTAGATGGATCCTTTGCTGTAGATAGATTCTTAGCTGTACATAGATTCTTTGTTGTAGATAGATCCTTTGCTGTAGATAGATCCATTGTAGTAGATAGATCTTTTACTGTAGATAGATCCTTAGCTGTAGATAGATCTAATATCCTTTGCTGTAAATAAATAAATAAATCCTTTGCCGTAGATAGATCCCTTGCCGTAGATAGATCCTTTGTTGTAGATAGATCTTTTGCTCTAGATAGATTTTTCGCTGTAAATAGATCCTTTTCTGTAGATAGATCCTTTTCTGTAGATAGATCTTTTATTGTAGATAAAACCGTTGCTGTAGATAGATCCCATACTGTAAATAGATCCTTTGCTGTAGATAGATCCTTTGCTGTAGGAAAATCCTCTGCTGTAGAAAGATCTCCTGCTGTAAATAGATCCTTTGCTGTAGATAGATCCTTTGGTGTTGACAGATATTTCGTGGTAGAAAGATCCTTTGGTGTAGATAGATTCTTTGCTGTAGATAGATCCCTTACTGTAGATAGATCCCTTTGCTGTAGATAGATCATTTGTTGTAGATAGATCCCTTTATTGTAGATAGATCCCTTCGTTGTAGATAGATCCCTTATTGTAGATAGATCTTTTGCTGTAGATAGTTCCTTTACTGTAAATAGATCCTTTGCTGTAGATAGATCTCCTGCTGTGGATTGATAATATGATGTAGATAGATCCTTTACTGTAGATAGGTCCTTTGTTGTTGATAGATCCTTTGCTGTAGATATATCCTTTGCAGTAGATAGATCCTTTACTGTAGATAGATCCTTTGCTGTAGATGTATCCTTATCTGTAGATAGATCCTTTGCTGTAGATAAATCGTTTGTTGTAGATAGATACTTTGCTGTAGATAGATCCTTCGCTGCAGATAGATCCCTTACTGTTGATAGATCAATTTGCTGTAGATAGATCATTTGCTGTAGATAGATCCCTTACTGTAGATAGATCACTTTGCTGTAGATAGATTCATTGCTGTACATGGATTCTTTGTTGTTGATATATCATTTGCTGTAGATAGATCCTTTGTAGTAGATAGATCCTTTACAGTACATAAATCCTTTGCTGTAGATAGATCTAAGATCCTTTTCTGTAAATCAATAAATTAATTTTTTGCCGTAGATAGATCCCCTGCCGTAGATAGATCCTTTGTTGTAGATAGATCCTTCGCTGTAGATAGATCCTTTTCTGCAGATATATCCTTTTCTGTAGAAAGATCCTTTACTGTAGATAAAACCTTTGCTGTTGATAGATCTCATACTGTAAATAAAACCTTTGCTTTTGATAGATCCCATACTGTAAATAAACCTTCGCTGTAGATAGATCCCATACTGTAAATAGATCCTTGCCGTAGTTAGATCCCTTGCCGTAGATAGATCCTTTGCTGTAGATAGATCCTTTGCTGTTGACAGATCTTCCGCTGTAGAAAGATCCTTTGGTGTAGATAGATTCTTTGCTGTAGATAGATTCCCGACTGTAGATAGATCACTTTGCTGTAGATAGATCATTTGCTGTAGATAGATCCCTTACTGTAGATAGATCACTTTGCTGTAGATAGATCCTTTGCTGAAGATAGATCCTTTGCTGTAGATAGATCCTTTGCTGCAGACAGATCCCTTATTGTTGATAGATCTTTTGCTGCAGATAGCTCCTTTACTGTAAATAGATGCTTTGCTGTAGATAGATCCTTTCCTGTAGATAGATCCTTTGCTGTAGATAGATCCTTTGCTGTAGATAGAACTTTTGTTGTAAATTGATCTTTTGCAATAGATTGATCCTTTGCTGTTGACAGATCCTGCGCTGTTGAAAGATCCTTTGGTGTAGACTGATAATTTGCTGTAGATAGATCCCTTACTGAAGATAGATCACTTTGCTGTAGATAGATCCTTCGCTGTAGATAGATCTAAGATACTTTGCTGTAAATAAATAAATCCTTTGCCGTAGATAGATCCCTTGCTGTAGATAGATCCTTTGTTGTAGATAGATCCTTTGCTGTAGATAGATTTTTCGCTGTAGATAGATCCTTTTCTGTAGATAGATCCTTTTCTGTAGATAGATCCTTTTCTGTAGATAGATCCTTTTCTGTAGATAGATCTTTTATTGTAGATAAAACCGTTGCTGTAAATAGATCCCATACTGTAAATAGATCCTCTGCTGTAGAAAGATACATGCTGTAAATAGATCCTTTGCTTTAGATAGATCCTTTGCTGTTGACAGATCTTTCGTGGTAGAAAGATCCTTTGTTGTAGAAAGATTTTTTTCTGTAGAGAGATCCCTTACTGTAGATAGATCACTTTGCTGTAGATAGATCATTTGCTGTAGATAGATCCCTTACTGTAGATAGATCATTTTGTTGTAGATAGATCCTTTGCTGAAGATAGATCCTTTGTTGTAGATAGATCCTTTGCTGCAGATAGATCCATTATTGTTGATAGATCACTTGCTGTAGATAGATCCTTTGCTGTAGATAGAATTTTTGTTGTAAATAGATCTTTTGCTATAGATTGATCCATAGCTGTTGACAGATCCTGCGCTGTAGAAAGATCTTTTGCTGTAAATAGATCCTTTGCTTAAGATCGATCCTTAACTGTAGATTGATCCTTTGCTGTAGAGAGATCCTTTGCAGTAGATAGATCCTTGACTGTAGATAGAACCTTTGCTGTAGATAGATCTAAGATCCTTTGCTGTAAATAAATAAATCATTTGCCGTAGATAGATCCCTTGCCGTAGATTGATCCTTTGTTGTAGATAGATCCTTTGCTGTAGATAGATTTTTCGCTGTAGATAGATCCTTTTCTGTAGATAGATCCTTTTCTGTAGATAGATCTTTTATTGTAGATAAAACCGTTGCTGTAGATAGATCCCATACTGTAAATAGATCCTCTGCTGTAGAAAGATACATGCTGTAAATAGATCCTTTGCTGTAGATAGATCCTTTGCTGTTGACAGATCTTTCGTGGTAGAAAGATCCTTTGTTGTAGATAGATCCTTTGCAGTAGATAAATCCTTGACTGTATATAAATCCTTTGCTGTAGATAGATCCTTTGCTGTAGATAGATCCTTTGCTGTAGATAGATCCTTTGCTGTAGATAGATTCTTTGCTGAAGATAGATTCTTTGCTGTAGATAGATTCTTTGCAGTAGATGTATCCTATGCAGAAGATAGATCAATTACTGTACATAGATCCTATGCTGTATAAAGTTCTTTTGCTGAAGATAGATCCTTTGCTGTAGATAGATCCTTTGCTGCAGATAGATCCCTCATTGTTGATAGATCTTTGCTGTAGATAGCTCCTTTGCTGTAGATAGATCCTTTGCTGTAGAGAGATCCTTTGCAGTAGATAAATCCTTGACTGTAAACAGATCCTTTGCTGTAGATAGATCCTTTGCAGTAGATAGATCCTTTGCTGTAGATAGATTTTTTGCTGTATATAGATCCTTTGCTGTAGATAGATCCTTTGCTGCAGATAGATCCCTCATTGTTGATAGACCTTTTGCTGGATAACTCCTTTGCTGTAGATAGATCCTTTGCTGCAGATAGATCCCTCATTGTTGATAGATCTTTTGCGGTAGATAGCTCCTTTACTGTAAATAGATCCTTTGCTGTAGATAGATCCTTTCCTGTAGATAGATCCTTTGCTGTAGATAGATCCTTTGCTGTAGATAGAACTTTTGTTGTAAATAGATCTTTTGTTATAGATTGATCCTTTGCTGTTGATAGATACTTAACTGTAGATGGATCCTTTGCTGTATATAGTCCCGTTACTTTAGATAGATCATTTGCTGTAGATTGATACTTTGCTGTAGATAGATCATTTGCTGTAGATAGATTATTTGCTGAACATAGATTCTTTGCTGTAGATATATTCTTTGTTGTATAAAGATCCGTTGCTGTAGACAGATCCTTTGCAGTAGATAGATCCTTTAATGTAGATAGATCCTTTGCTGTAGATAGATTCTTAGCTGTACATAGATTCTTTGTTGTAGATAGATCCTTTGCTGTAGATAGATCCATTGTAGTAGATAGAAATTTTACTGTAGATAGATCCTTAGCTACAGATAGATCTAATATCCCTTGCTGTAAATAAATAAATATATCCTTTGCCGTAGATAGATCCCTTGCCGTAGATAGATCCTTTGTTGTAGATAGATCCTTTGCTGTAGATAGATTTTTCGCTGTAAATAGATCCTTTTCTGTAGATAGATCCTTTTCTGTAGATAGATCTTTTATTGTAGATAAAACCGTTGCTGTAGATAGATCCCATACTGTAAATAGATCCTTTGCTGTAGATAGATCCTTTGCTAAAGGAAAATCCTCTGCTGTAGAAAGATCTCCTGCTGTAAATAGATCCTTTGCTGTAGATAGATCCTTTGGTGTTGACAGATATTTCGTGGTAGAAAGATCATTTGGTGTAGATTTATTCTTTGCTGTAGATAGATCCCTTACTGTAGATAGATCCCTTTGCTGTAGATAGATCATTTGTTGTAGATAGATCCCTTACTGTAGATAGATCCCTTCGTTGTAGATAGATCCTTTTCTGTAGATAGATTCTTTGCTGAAAATAGATTCTTTGCTTTAGATAGATTCTTTGCTCTAGATAGATTCTTTGCAGTAGATGTATCCTATGCAGTAGATAGATCCTTTACTATACAAAGATCCTATGCTGTATAAAGATCCTTTGCTGAAGATAGATCCTTTGCTGCAGATAGATCCTTTGCTGCAGATAGATCCCTTATTGTAGATAGATCTTTTGCTGTAGATAGCTCCTTTACTGTAAATAGATCCTTTGCTGTAGATAGATCTCTTACTGTGGATTGATAATATGATGTAGATAGATCCTTTACTGTAGATAGGTCCTTTGTTGTTGATAGATCCTTTGCTGTAGATATATCCTTTGCAGTAGATAGATCCTTTACTGTAGATAGATCCTTTGCTGTAGATGGATCCTTATCTGTAGATAGATCCTTTGCTGTAGATAAATAGTTTGTTGTAGATAGATACTTTCCTGTAGACAGATCTTTTGCTGTAGATAGCTCATTTGCTGTAAATAGATCCTTTGCTGCAGATAGATCCCTCATTGTTGATAGATCTTTTGCGGTAGATAGCTCCTTTACTGTAAATAGATCCTTTGCTGTAGATAGATCCTTTCCTTGTAGATAGATCCTTTGCTGTAGATAGATCCTTTGCTGTAGATAGAACTTTTGTTGTGAATAGATCTTTTGTTATAGATTGATCCTTTGCTGTTGATAGATACTTAACTGTAGATGGATCCTTTGCTGTATATAGTCCCGTTACTTCAGATAGATCATTTGCTGTAGATTGATCCTTTGCTGTAGGTAGATCATTTGCTGTAGATAGATTATTTGCTGAACGAAGATTCTTTGCTGTAGACAGATCCTTTGCAGTAGATAGATCCATTACTGTAGACATATCCTTGGCTGTAGATAGATTCTTAGCTGTACATAGATTCTTCGTTGTAGATAGATCCTTTGCTGTAGATAGATCCTTTGTATTAGATAGATCTTTTACTGTAGATAGATCCTTAGCTGTAGATAGATCTAAGATCCTTTGCTGTAAATAAATAAATAAATCCTTTGCCGTAGATAGATCCCTTGCCGTAGATAGATCCTTTGTTGTAGATAGATCCTTTGCTGTAGATAGATTTTTCGCTGTAGATAGATCCTTTTCTGTAGATAGATCCTTTTCTGTAGATAGATCTTTTATTGTAGATAGATCCGTTGCTGTAGATAGATCCCATACTGTAAATAGATCCTTTGCTGTAGATAGATCCTTTGCTGTAGAAAAATCCTCTGCTGTAGAAAGATCTCCTGCTGTAAATAGATCCTTTGCTGTAGATAGATCCTTTGGTGTTGACAGATCTTTCGTGGTAGGAAGATCCTTTGGTGTAGATGGATTCTTTGCTGTAGATAGATCCCTTACTGTAGATAGATATATCTGCTGTAGATAGATCATTTGCTGTAGATAGATCCCTTACTGTAGATAGATCTTTTGCTGCAGATAGCTCCTTTACTGTAAATAGATGCTTTGCTGTAGGTAGATCCTTTCCTGTAGATAGATCCTTTGCTGAAGATAGATCCTTTGCTGTAGATAGAACTTTTGTTGAAAATTGATCTTTTGCAATAGATTGATCCTTTGCTGTTGACAGATCCTGCGCTGTGGAAAGATCCTTTGGTGTAGACTGATAATTTGCTGTAGATAGATCCCTTACTGAAGATAGATCACTTTGCTGTAGATAGATCCTTCGCTGTAGATAGATCTAAGATCCTTTGCTGTAAATAAATAAATCCTTTGCCGTAGATAGATCCCTTGCCGTAGATAGATCCTTTGTTGTAGATAGATCCTTCGCTGTAGATAGATCCTTTTCTGCAGATATATCGTTTTCTGTAGAAAGATCCTTTACTGTAGATAAAACCTTTGCTGTTGATAGATCCCATACTGTAAATAAAACCTTTGCTTTTGATAGATCCCATACTGTAAATAAAACCTTCGCTGTAGATAGATCCCATACTGTAAATTGATCCTTTGCCGTAGATAGATCCCTTGCCGTAGATAGATCCTTTGCTGTAGATAGATCCTTTGCTGTTGACAGATCTTCCGCTGTAGAAAGATCCTTTGGTGTAGATAGATTCTTTGCTGTAGATAGATCCCCTACTGTAGATAGATCACTTTGCTGTAGATAGATCATTTGCTGTAGATAGATCCCTTACTGTAGATAGATCACTTTGCTGTAGATAGATCCTTTGCTGAAGATAGATCCTTTGCTGTAGATAGATTATTTGCTTAAGATAGATCCTTAACTTTAGATAGATCTTTTGTTGTAGATAGATCCTTTGCTGTAGATAGATTCTTTGCTGAAGATTGATTCTTTGCTGTAGATAGGTTTTTTGCAGTAGATGTATCCTATTCAGTAGATAGATCCATTAGTGTACATAGATCCTATGCTGTATAAAGATCCTTTGCTGAAAATAGATCCCTTCCTGTTGATAGATCTTTTGCTGTAGATAGCTCCTTTACTGTAAATAGATCCTTTGCTGTAGATAGATCCCTTGCTGTGGATTGATCATATGATGTAGATAGATCCTTTACTGTAGATAGGTCCTTTGCTGTAGATAGATCCTTTGCTGTAGATAGATCCTTTTCAGTAGATAGATCCTTTACTGTAGATAGATCCTTTACTGTAAATAAATCGTTTGCTGTAGATAGATACTTTGCTGTAGATAGATCCTTTACTGTAGATAGATCCTTTGCTGTACATAGATTCTTTGTTGTAGATAGATCATTTGCTGTAGATAGATCCTTTGTAGTAGATAGATCCTTTACCGTAGATAAATCCTTTGCTGTAGATAGATCTAAGATCCTTTGCTGTAAATAAATAAATAATTCCTGTGCCGTAGATAGATCCCTTGCCGTAGATAGATCATTTGCTGTAGATAGATCCTTTGTTGTAGATAGATCCTTCGCTGTAGATAGATCATTTTCTGTAGATAGATCCTTTTCTGTAGATAGATCCTTTACTGTTGATAAAACCTTTGCAGTTGATAGATCCCATACTGTAAATAGATCCTTTGCTGTAGAAAGATCCTCTGCTGTAGAAAGATCTTCTGCTGTAAATAGATCTTTTGCTGTAGATAGATCCTTTGCTGTTGACAGATCTTTCGCTGTAAAAAGATCCTTTGGTGTAGATAGATTCTTTGCTGTAGATAGATCCCTTACTGTAGATAGAACACTTTGCTGTAGATAGATCATTTGCTGTTGATAGATCCCTTATTGTTGATAGATGTTTTGCTGTAGATAGCTCCTTTACTGTAAATAGATCCTTTGCTGTAGATAGATCCTTTGCTGTAGATAGATCCTTTCCTGTAGATAAATCCTTTGCTGTAGATAGATTTTTGGCTGTAGATAGAACTTTTGTTGTATATATATCTCTTGCTATAGATTGATCTTCTGCTGTTGATAGATCCTGCGCTGTAAAAAATCGTTTGGTGTAGACAGATTCTTTGCTGTAGTTAGATCTCTTACTGAAGATAGCTCACTTCGCTGTAGATAGATCCTTTGCTGTAGATAGATCCATTAGGGTATAAAGTTCTGCTGTTGTAAATAGATGCTTTGCTGTTTACAGATCCTGCTCTGTAGAAAGATCTTTTGCTGTAGATAGATCCTTTGCTTAAGATAGATCCTTAACTGTTGATTGATCCTTTGCTGTAGAGAGATCCTTTGCAGTAGATAAATCCTTGACTGTAGATAGATTCTTTGCTGTAGATAGATCCTTTGCTGTAGATAGATCCTTTGCTGTAGATAGATCCTTTATGTAGATAGATTCTTTGCTGAAAATAGATTCTTTGCTGTAGATAGATTTTTTGCAGTAGATGTATCCTATGCAGAAGATAGATCCATTACTGTACATAGATCCTATGCTGTATAAAGATCTTTTGCCGAAGATAGATCCTTTGCTGTAGATAGATCCTTTGCTGCATATAGATCCCTCATTGTTGATAGATCTTTTGCTGTAGATAGCTCCTTTGCTGTAGATAGATCCTTTGCTGCAGATAGATCCCTCATTGTTGATAGATCTTTTGCGGTAGATAGCTCCTTTACTGTAAATAGATCCTTTGCTGTAGATAGATCCTTTCCTTGTAGATAGATCCTTTGCTGTAGATAGATCCTTTGCTGTAGATAGAACTTTTGTTGTAAATAGATCTTTTGTTATAGATTGATCCTTTGCTGTTGATAGATACTTAACTGTAGATGGATCCTTTGCTGTATATAGTCCCGTTACTTCAGATAGATCATTTGCTGTAGATTGATCCTTTGCTGTAGGTAGATCATTTGCTGTAGATAGATTATTTGCTGAACGAAGATTCTTTGCTGTAGACAGATCCTTTGCAGTAGATAGATCCATTACTGTAGACAGATCCTTGGCTGTAGATAGATTCTTAGCTGTACATAGATTCTTCGTTGTAGATAGATCCTTTGCTGTAGATAGATCCTTTGTATTAGATAGATCTTTTACTGTAGATAGATCCTTAGCTGTAGATAGATCTAAGATCCTTTGCTGTAAATAAATAAATAAATCCTTTGCCGTAGATAGATCCCTTGCCGTAGATAGATCCTTTGTTGTAGATAGATCCTTTGCTGTAGATAGATTTTTCGCTGTAGATAGATCCTTTTCTGTAGATAGATCCTTTTCTGTAGATAGATCTTTTATTGTAGATAGATCCGTTGCTGTAGATAGATCCCATACTGTAAATAGATCCTTTGCTGTAGATAGATCCTTTGCTGTAGAAAAATCCTCTGCTGTAGAAAGATCTCCTGCTGTAAATAGATCCTTTGCTGTAGATAGATCCTTTGGTGTTGACAGATCTTTCGTGGTAGGAAGATCCTTTGGTGTAGATGGATTCTTTGCTGTAGATAGATCCCTTACTGTAGATAGATATATCTGCTGTAGATAGATCATTTGCTGTAGATAGATCCCTTACTGTAGATAGATCTTTTGCTGCAGATAGCTCCTTTACTGTAAATAGATGCTTTGCTGTAGGTAGATCCTTTCCTGTAGATAGATCCTTTGCTGAAGATAGATCCTTTGCTGTAGATAGAACTTTTGTTGAAAATTGATCTTTTGCAATAGATTGATCCTTTGCTGTTGACAGATCCTGCGCTGTGGAAAGATCCTTTGGTGTAGACTGATAATTTGCTGTAGATAGATCCCTTACTGAAGATGGATCACTTTGCTGTAGATAGATCCTTCGCTGTAGATAGATCTAAGATCCTTTGCTGTAAATAAATAAATCCTTTGCCGTAGATAGATCCCTTGCCGTAGATAGATCCTTTGTTGTAGATAGATCCTTCGCTGTAGATAGATCCTTTTCTGCAGATATATCGTTTTCTGTAGAAAGATCCTTTACTGTAGATAAAACCTTTGCTGTTGATAGATCCCATACTGTAAATAAAACCTTTGCTTTTGATAGATCCCATACTGTAAATAAAACCTTCGCTGTAGATAGATCCCATACTGTAAATTGATCCTTTGCCGTAGATAGATCCCTTGCCGTAGATAGATCCTTTGCTGTAGATAGATCCTTTGCTGTTGACAGATCTTCCGCTGTAGAAAGATCCTTTGGTGTAGATAGATTCTTTGCTGTAGATAGATCCCCTACTGTAGATAGATCACTTTGCTGTAGATAGATCATTTGCTGTAGATAGATCCCTTACTGTAGATAGATCACTTTGCTGTAGATAGATCCTTTGCTGAAGATAGATCCTTTGCTGTAGATAGATTATTTGCTTAAGATAGATCCTTAACTTTAGATAGATCTTTTGTTGTAGATAGATCCTTTGCTGTAGATAGATTCTTTGCTGAAGATTGATTCTTTGCTGTAGATAGGTTTTTTGCAGTAGATGTATCCTATTCAGTAGATAGATCCATTAGTGTACATAGATCCTATGCTGTATAAAGATCCTTTGCTGAAAATAGATCCCTTCCTGTTGATAGATCTTTTGCTGTAGATAGCTCCTTTACTGTAAATAGATCCTTTGCTGTAGATAGATCCCTTGCTGTGGATTGATCATATGATGTAGATAGATCCTTTACTGTAGATAGGTCCTTTGCTGTAGATAGATCCTTTGCTGTAGATAGATCCTTTTCAGTAGATAGATCCTTTACTGTAGATAGATCCTTTACTGTAAATAAATCGTTTGCTGTAGATAGATACTTTGCTGTAGATAGATCCTTTACTGTAGATAGATCCTTTGCTGTACATAGATTCTTTGTTGTAGATAGATCATTTGCTGTAGATAGATCCTTTGTAGTAGATAGATCCTTTACCGTAGATAAATCCTTTGCTGTAGATAGATCTAAGATCCTTTGCTGTAACTAAATAAATAATTCCTGTGCCGTAGATAGATCCCTTGCCGTAGATAGATCATTTGCTGTAGATAGATCCTTTGTTGTAGATAGATCCTTCGCTGTAGATAGATCATTTTCTGTAGATAGATCCTTTTCTGTAGATAGATCCTTTACTGTTGATAAAACCTTTGCAGTTGATAGATCCCATACTGTAAATAGATCCTTTGCTGTAGAAAGATCCTCTGCTGTAGAAAGATCTTCTGCTGTAAATAGATCTTTTGCTGTAGATAGATCCTTTGCTGTTGACAGATCTTTCGCTGTAAAAAGATCCTTTGGTGTAGATAGATTCTTTGCTGTAGATAGATCCCTTACTGTAGATAGAACACTTTGCTGTAGATAGATCATTTGCTGTTGATAGATCCCTTATTGTTGATAGATGTTTTGCTGTAGATAGCTCCTTTACTGTAAATAGATCCTTTGCTGTAGATAGATCCTTTGCTGTAGATAGATCCTTTCCTGTAGATAAATCCTTTGCTGTAGATAGATTTTTGGCTGTAGATAGAACTTTTGTTGTATATATATCTCTTGCTATAGATTGATCTTCTGCTGTTGATAGATCCTGCGCTGTAAAAAATCGTTTGGTGTAGACAGATTCTTTGCTGTAGTTAGATCTCTTACTGAAGATAGCTCACTTTGCTGTAGATAGATCCTTTGCTGTAGATAGATCCATTAGGGTATAAAGTTCTGCTGTTGTAAATAGATCCTTTGCTGTTTACAGATCCTGCTCTGTAGAAAGATCTTTTGCTGTAGATAGATCCTTTGCTTAAGATAGATCCTTAACTGTTGATTGATCCTTTGCTGTAGAGAGATCCTTTGCAGTAGATAAATCCTTGACTGTAGATAGATTCTTTGCTGTAGATAGATCCTTTGCTGTAGATAGATCCTTTGCTGTAGATAGATCCTTTGCTGTAGATAGATTCTTTGCTGAAAATAGATTCTTTGCTGTAGATAGATTCTTTGCAGTAGATGTATCCTATGCAAAAGATAGATCCATTACTGTACATAGATCCTATGCTGTATAAAGATCTTTTGCCGAAGATAGATCCTTTGCTGTAGATAGATCCTTTGCTGCAGATAGATCCCTCATTGTTGATAGATCTTTTGCTGTAGATAGCTCCTTTGCTGTAGATAGATCCTTTGCTGCAGATAGATCCCTCATTGTTGATAGATCTTTTGCGGTAGATAGCTCCTTTACTGTAAATAGATCCTTTGCTGTAGATAGATCCTTTCCTTGTAGATAGATCCTTTGCTGTAGATAGATCCTTTGCTGTAGATAGAACTTTTGTTGTAAATAGATCTTTTGTTATAGATTGATCCTTTGCTGTTGATAGATACTTAACTGTAGATGGATCCTTTGCTGTATATAGTCCCGTTACTTCAGATAGATCATTTGCTGTAGATTGATCCTTTGCTGTAGGTAGATCATTTGCTGTAGATAGATTATTTGCTGAACGAAGATTCTTTGCTGTAGACAGATCCTTTGCAGTAGATAGATCCATTACTGTAGACAGATCCTTGGCTGTAGATAGATTCTTAGCTGTACATAGATTCTTTGTTGTAGATAGATCCTTTGCTGTAGATAGATCCTTTGTATTAGATAGATCTTTTACTGTAGATAGATCCTTAGCTGTAGATAGATCTAAGATCCTTTGCTGTAAATAAATAAATAAATCCTTTGCCGTAGATAGATCCCTTGCCGTAGATAGATCCTTTGTTGTAGATAGATCCTTTGCTGTAGATAGATTTTTCGCTGTAGATAGATCCTTTTCTGTAGATAGATCCTTTTCTGTAGATAGATCTTTTATTGTAGATAGATCCGTTGCTGTAGATAGATCCCATACTGTAAATAGATCCTTTGCTGTAGATAGATCCTTTGCTGTAGAAAAATCCTCTGCTGTAGAAAGATCTCCTGCTGTAAATAGATCCTTTGCTGTAGATAGATCCTTTGGTGTTGACAGATCTTTCGTGGTAGGAAGATCCTTTGGTGTAGATGGATTCTTTGCTGTAGATAGATCCCTTACTGTAGATAGATATATCTGCTGTAGATAGATCATTTGCTGTAGATAGATCCCTTACTGTAGATAGATCTTTTGCTGCAGATAGCTCCTTTACTGTAAATAGATGCTTTGCTGTAGATAGATCCTTTCCTGTAGATAGATCCTTTGCTGAAGATAGATCCTTTGCTGTAGATAGAACTTTTGTTGTAAATTGATCTTTTGCAATAGATTGATCCTTTGCTGTTGACAGATCCTGCGCTGTGGAAAGATCCTTTGGTGTAGACTGATAATTTGCTGTAGATAGATCCCTTACTGAAGATAGATCACTTTGCTGTAGATAGATCCTTCGCTGTAGATAGATCTAAGATCCTCTGCTGTAAATAAATAAATCCTTTGCCGTAGATAGATCCCTTGCCGTAGATAGATCCTTTGTTGTAGATAGATCCTTTGCTGTAGATAGATTTTTCGCTGTAGATAGATCCTTTTCTGTAGATAGATCCTTTTCTGTAGATAGATCTTTTATTGTAGATAAAACCGTTGCTGTAAATAGATCCCATACTGTAAATAGATCCTCTGCTGTAGAAAGATACATGCTGTAAATAGATCCTTTATTTGGATAGATCCTTTGCTGTTGACAGATCTTTCGTGGTAGAAAGATCCTTTGTTGTAGATAGATTTTTTTCTGTAGAGAGATCCCTTACTGTAGATAGATCACTTTGCTGTAGATAGATCATTTGCTGTAGATAGATCCCTTACTGTAGATAGATCATTTTGTTGTAGATAGATCCTTTGCTGAAGATAGATCCTCTGCTGTAGATAGATCCTTTGCTGTAGATAGAACTTTTGTTGTAAATAGATCTTTTCTGTAGATAGATCCTTTTCTGTAGATAAATCTTTTATTGTAGATAAAACCGTTGCTGTAGATAGATCTCATACTGTAAATAGATCCTTTGCTGTAGATAGATCCTTTGCTGTAGGGAAATCCTCTGCTGTAGGAAGATCTCCTGCTGTAAATAGATCCTTTGCTGTAGATAGATCATTTGGTGTTAACAGATATTTCGTGGTAGAAAGATCCTTTGGTGTAGATTTATTCTTTGCTGTAGATAGATCCCTTACTGTAGATAGATCCCTTTGCTGTAGATAGATCATTTGTTGTAGATAGATCCCTTACTGTAGATAGATCCCTTCGTTGTAGATAGATCCTTTTCTGTAGATAGATCCTTAACTGGAGATTGATCCTATGCTGTAGAGAGATCCTTTGCAGTAGATAAATCCTTGACTGTAGATAGATCCTTTGCTGTAGATAGATCCTTTGCTGCAGATAGATCCTTTGCTGTAGATAGATCCTTTGCTGTAGATAGATTCTTTGCTGAAGATAGTTTCTTCGCTGTAGATAGATTCTTTGCAGCAGATGTATCCTATGCAGTTGATAGATCCATTACTGTACATAGTTCCTATGCTGTATAAATATCCTTTGCTGAAGATAGATCCTTTGCTGTAGATAGATCCTTTGCTGCAGATAGATCCCTCATTGTTGATAGATCTTTCGCTGTAGATAGCTCCTTTACTGTAAATAGATCCTTTGCTGTAGATAGATCCCTTGCTGTGGATTGATCATATGATGTACATAGATCCTTTACTGTAGATAGGTCCTTTGCTGTAGATAGATCATTCGCTGTAGACAGATCCTTTTCAGTAGATAGATCCTTTACTGTAGATAGATCCATTGCTGTGGATGGATCCTTATCTGTAGATAGATCCTTTGCTGTAGATAAATCGTTTGCTGTAGATAGATACTTTGCTGTAGATAGATCCTTTACTGTAGATAGATCCTTTGCTGTAGATAGATTCTTTGCTGTACATAGATTCTTTGTTGTAGATAGAACATTTGCTGTAGATAGATCCTTTGTAGTAGGTAGATCATTTGCTGTAGATAGATCCTTTGTTGTAGATAGATCCTTCGCTGTAGATAGATCCTTTTCTGTAGATAGATCCTTTTCTGTAGATAGATCCTTTACTGTAGATAGATCCTTTGCTGTGGATGGATCCTTATCTGTAGATAGATCCTTTGCTGTAGATAAATCGTTTGCTGTAGATAGATACTTTGCTGTAGATAGATCCTTTACTGTAGATAGATCCTTTGCTGTAGATAGATTCTTTGCTGTACATAGATTCTTTGTTGTAGATAGAACATTTGCTGTAGATAGATCCTTTGTAGTAGGTAGATCATTTGCTGTAGATAGATCCTTTGTTGTAGATAGATCCTTCGCTGTAGATAGATCCTTTTTTGTAGATAGATCCTTTTCTGTAGATAGATCCTTTGCTGTAAATAAATAAATAAATCCTGTGCCGTAGATAGATCCCTTGCCGTAGATAGATCATTTGCTGTAGATAGATCCTTTGTTGTAGATAGATCCTCTGCTGTAGAAAGATCTTCTGCTGTAAATAGATCCTTTGCTGTAGATAGATCCTTTGCTGTTGACAGATATTTGCTGTAGAAAGATCCTTTGGTGTAGATAGATTCTTTGCTGTAGATAGATCCATTGAGGTATAAAGTTCTGCTGTTGTAAATAGATCCTTTGTTTTAGATGGATCATTGGCTTTAGATAGATATTTTGCTGTAGATAGATCCTTTGCTTAAGATAGATCCTTAACTGTAGATTGATCCTTTGCTGTAGAGAGATCCTATGCAGTAGATAAATCCTTGACTGTAGATAGATCCTTTGCTGTTGATAGATCCTTTTCTGTAGATAGATCCTTTGCTGTAGATAGATCCTTTGCTGTAGATAGATTCTTTGCTGAAGATAGATTATTTGCCGTAGATAGATTTTTTGCAGTAGATGTATCCTATGCAGAAGATGATCCATTACTGTACATAGATCCTATCCTGTATAAAGATCCTTTGCTGAAGATAGATCCTTTGCTGTAGATAGATCTTTTGCTGCAGATAGATCCTTTGCTGCAGATAGATCCCTCATTGTTGATAGATCTTTTGCTGTAAATATCTCCTTTGTTGTAAATAGCTCTTTTGCTGTAGATAGATCCTTTGCTGCAGATAGATCCCTCATTGTTGATAGATCATTTTCTGTAGATAGCTCCTTTACTGTAAATAGATCCTTTGCTGTTGATAGATCCTTTGCTGTAGATAAATCCTTTGCTGCAAATAGATCCCTTATTATAGATAGATCTTTTGCTGTAGATAGCTCCTTTACTGTAAATAGATCCTTTGCTGCAGATAGATCCCTTGCTGTGGATTGTTTATACGATGTAGATAGATCCTTTACTATAAATAGGTCCTTTGCTGTAGATAGATCCTTTACAGTAGATAGATCCTTTGCTGTAGATGGATCCTTATATGTAGATAGATCCTTTGCTGTAGATAAATCGTCTGTTGTAGATAGAAAATTTGCTTTAGATAGATCCCTTACTGTAGATAGATCCTTTTCTGTAGATAGATCCTTTTCTGTAGATAGATCTTTTATTGTAGATAAAACAGTTGCTGTAGATAGATCCCATACTGTAAAAATATCCTTTGCTGTAGATAGATCCTTTGCTGTAGAAAGATCTTCTGCTGTAGAAAGATCTTCTGCTGTAAATAGATCCTTTGCTGTAGATAGATCCTTTGCTGTTGACAGATCTTTCGCTGTAAAAAGATCCTTTGGTGTAGATAGATTTTTTGCTGTAGATAGATCCCTTACTGTAGATAGAACACTTTGCTGTATAGATAGATCCTTTGCTGGAGATAGATTCTTTGCTGTAGATAGATTCTTTGCTGCAGATAGATCCCTTATTGTTGATAGATCTTTTGCTGTAGATAGCTCCTTTACTGTAAATAGATCCTTTGCTGCAGACAGATCCTTTCCTGTAGATAGATCCTTTGCTGTAGATAGATTTTTTGCTGTAGATTGAACTTTTGTTGTAAATAGATCTTTTGCTATAGATTGATCCTTTGCTGTTGGCAGATCCTGCGTTGTAGAAAGATCCTTTGGTGAAGACAGATTCTTTGCTGTAGATAGATCCCTTAATGAAGATAGATCACTTTGCTGAAGATAGATCCTTCGCTGTAGATAGATCCTTTGCTGCATAAAGTTCTGCTGTTGTAAATAGATTTTTTGTTGTAGATAGATCATTGGCTTTAGATAGGTCCTTTGCTGTAGATATAACCTTTGCTTAAGATAGATCCTTAACTGTAGATTGATCCTATGCTGTAGAGAGATCCTTTGCAGTGGATAAATAATTGACTGTAGATAAATCCTTTGCTGTAGATAGATCCTTTGCTGTAGATAGATTCTTTGCTGAAGATAGTTTCTTCGCTGAAGATAGATTCTTTGCAGCAGATGTATCCTATGCAATTGAAAGATCCATTACTGTACATAGATCCTATGCTGTATAAAGATCCTTTGCTGAAGATAGATCCCTCATTGTTGATAGATCTTTTGCTGTAGACAGATCCTTTTCAGTAGATAGATCCTTTACTGTAGATAGATCCTTTGCTTTGGATGGATCCTTATCTGTAGATAGATCCTTTGCTGTAGATAGATACTTTGCTGTAGATAGATCCTTTACTGTAGATAGATCCTTTGCTGTAGATAGATTCTTCGCTGTAAATAGATTCTTTGTTGGAGATAGAACATTTGCTGTAGATAGATCCTTTGTAGTAGATAGATCATTTGCTGTAGATAGATCCTTTGTTGTAGATAGATCCTTCGCTGTAGATAGATCCTTTTCTGTAGATAGATCCTTTTCTGTAGATAGATCCTTTGTAGTAGATAGATCATTTGCTGTAGATAGATCCTTTGTTGTAGATAGATCCTTCGCTGTAGATAGATCCTTTTCTGTAGATAGATCCTTTTCTGTAGATAGATCCTTTGCTGTAAATAAATAAATCCTGTGCCGTAGATAGATCCCTTGCCGTAGATAGATCATTTGCTGTAGATAGATCCTTTGTTGTAGACAGATCCTTCGCTGTAGATAGATCCTTTTCTGTAGATAGATCCTTTTCTGTAGATTGATCCTTTACTGTAGATAAAACCTTTGCTGTGTGATAGATCTCATACTGTAAATAGATTCTTTGCTGTAGATAGATCCTTTGCTGTAGAAAGATCCTCTGCTGTAGAAAGATCTTCTGCTGTAAATAGATCCTTTGCTGTAGATAGATCCTTTGCTGTTGACAGATATTTGCTGTAGAAAGATCCTTTGGTGTAGATAGATTCTTTGCTGTAGATAGATCCCTTATTGTAGATAGAACACTTCGCTGTGGATAGATCCTTTGCTGTGGATAGATCCATTGAGGTATAAAGTTCTGCTGTTGTAAATAGATCCTTTGTTTTAGATGGATCATTGGCTTTAGATAGATATTTTGCTGTAGATAGATCCTTTGCTTAAGATAGATCCTTAACTGTAGATTGATCCTTTGCTGTAGAGAGATCCTATACAGTAGATAAATCCTTGACTGTAGATTGATCCTTTGCTGTTGATAGATCCTTTTCTGTAGATAGATCCTTTGCTGTAGATAGATCCTTTGCTGTAGATAGATTCTTTGCTGAAGATAGATTATTTGCCGTAGATAGATTTTTTGCAGTAGATGTATCCTATGCAGAAGAAGATCCATTACTGTACATAGATCCTATCCTGTATAAAGATCCTTTGCTGAAGATAGATCCTTTGCTGTAGATAGATCTTTTGCTGCAGATAGATCTTTTGCTGCAGATAGATCCCTCATTGTTGATAGATCTTTTGCTGTAAATATCTCCTTTGCTGTAAATAGCTCCTTTGCTGTAGATAGATCCTTTGCTGCAGATAGATCCCTCATTGTTGATAGATCATTTTCTGTAGATAGCTCCTTTACTGTAAATAGATCCTTTGCTGTAGATAGATCCTTTGCTGTAGATAAATCCTTTGCTGCAGATAGATCCCTTGCTGTGGATTGATTATACAATGTAGATAGATCCTTTACTATAAATAGGTCCTTTGCTGTAGATAGATCCTTTACTGTGGATAGATCCTTTGCTGTAGATGGATCCTTATATGTAGATAGATCCTTTGCTGTAGATAAATCATTTGTCGTAGATAGATAATTTGCTTTAGATAGATCCTTTACTGTAAATAGATCCTTTTCTGTAGATAGATCCTTTTCTGTAGATAGATCTTTCATTGTAGATAAAACCGTTGCTGTAGATAGATCCCATACTGTAAAAAGATCCTTTGCTGTAGATAGATCCTTTGCTGTAGAAAGATCCTCTGCTGTAGAAAGATCTTCTGCTGTAAATAGATCCTTTGCTGTAGATAGATCCTTTGCTGTTGACAGATCTTTCGCTGTAAAAAGATCCTTTGGTGTAGATAGATTTTTTGCTGTAGATAGATCCCTTACTATAGATAGAACACTTTGCTGTATAGATAGATCCTTTGCTGCAGATAGATTCTTTGCTGTAGATAGATTCTTTGCTGCAGATAGATCCCTTATTGTTGATAGATCTTTTGCTGTAGATAGCTCCTTTACTGTAAATAGATCCTTTGCTGCAGACAGATCCTTTCCTGTATATAGATCCTTTGCTGTAGATAGATTTTTTGCTGTAGATTGAACTTTTGTTGTAAATAGATCTTTTGCTATAGATTGATCCTTTGCTGTTGACAGATCCTGCGTTGTAGAAAGATCCTTTGGTGAAGACAGATTCTTTGCTGTAGATAGATCCCTTACTGAAGATAGATCACTTTGCTGTAAGTAGATCTTCGCTGTAGATAGATCCTTTGCTGCATAAAGTTCTGCTGTTGTAAATAGATTTTTTGTTGTAGATAGATCATTGGCTTTAGATAGATTCTTTGCTGTAGATAGATCCTTTGCTTAAGATAGATCCTTAACTGTAGATTGATCCTATGCTGTAGAGAGATCCTTTGCAGTAGATAAATCCTTGACTGTAGATAGATCCTTTGCTGTAGATAGATCCTTTGCTGTAGATAGATCCTTTGCTGTAGATAGATCCTTTGCTGTAGATAGATTCTTTGCTGAAGATAGTTTCTTCGCTGTAGATAGATTCTTTGCAGCAGATGTATCCTATGCAGTTGATAGATCCATTACTGTACATAGTTCCTATGCTGTATAAATATCCTTTGCTGAAGATAGATCTTTTGCTGTAGATAGATCCTTTGCTGCAGATAGATCCCTCATTGTTGATAGATCTTTCGCTGTAGATAGCTCCATTACTGTAAATAGATCCTTTGCTGTAGATAGATCCCTTGCTGTGGATTGATCATATGATGTAGATAGATCCTTTACTGTAGATAGGTCCTTTGCTGTAGATAGATCCTTTGCTGTAGACAGATCCTTTTCAGTAGATAGATCCTTTACTGTAGATAGATCCTTTGCTGTGGATGGATCCTTATCTGTAGATAGATCCTTTGCTGTAGATAAATCGTTTGCTGTAGATAGATACTTTGCTGTAGATAGATCCTTTACTGTAGATAGATCCTTTGCTGTAGATAGATTCTTTGCTGTACATAGATTCTTTGTTGTAGATAGAACATTTGCTGTAGATAGATCCTTTGTAGTAGATAGATCATTTGCTGTAGATAGATCCTTTGTTGTAGATAGATCCTTCGCTGTAGATAGATCCTTTTCTGTAGATAGATCCTTTGCTGTAAATAAATAAATAAATCCTGTGCCGTAGATAGATCCCTTGCCGTAGATAGATCATTTGCTGTAGATAGATCCTTTGTTGTAGATAGATCCTCTGCTGTAGAAAGATCTTCTGCTGTAAATAGATCCTTTGCTGTAGATAGATCCTTTGCTGTTGACAGATATTTGCTGTAGAAAGATCCTTTGGTGTAGATAGATTCTTTGCTGTAGATAGATCCATTGAGGTATAAAGTTCTGCTGTTGTAAATAGATCCTTTGTTTTAGATGGATCATTGGCTTTAGATAGATATTTTGCTGTAGATAGATCCTTTGCTTAAGATAGATCCTTAACTGTAGATTGATCCTTTGCTGTAGAGAGATCCTATGCAGTAGATAAATCCTTGACTGTAGATAGATCCTTTGTTGTTGATAGATCCTTTTCTGTAGATAGATCCTTTGCTGTAGATAGATCCTTTGCTGTAGATAGATTCTTTGCTGAAGATAGATTATTTGCCGTAGATAGATTTTTTGCAGTAGATGTATCCTATGCAGAAGATGATCCATTACTGTACATAGATCCTATCCTGTATAAAGATCCTTTGCTGAAGATAGATCCTTTGCTGTAGATAGATCTTTTGCTGCAGATAGATCCTTTGCTGCAGATAGATCCCTCATTGTTGATAGATCTTTTGCTGTAAATATCTCCTTTGCTGTAAATAGCTCCTTTGCTGTAGATAGATCCTTTGCTGCAGATAGATCCCTCATTGTTGATAGATCATTTTCTGTAGATAGCTCCTTTACTGTAAATAGATCCTTTGCTGTAGATAGATCCTTTGATGTAGATAAATCCTTTGCTGCAAATAGATCCCTTATTATAGATAGATCTTTTGCTGTAGATAGCTCCTTTACTGTAAATAGATCCTTTGCTGCAGATAGATCCCTTGCTGTGGATTGATTATACGATGTAGATAGATCCTTTACTATAAATAGGTCCTTTGCTGTAGATAGATCCTTTACAGTAGATAGATCCTTTGCTGTAGATGGATCCTTATATGTAGATAGATCCTTTGCTGTAGATAAATCGTCTGTTGTAGATAGATAATTTGCTTTAGATATATCCCTTACTGTAGATAGATCCTTTTCTGTAGATAGATCCCTCATTGTTGATAGATCTTTTGCTGTAAATATCTCCTTTGCTGTAAATAGCTCCTTTGCTGTAGATAGATCCTTTGCTGCAGATACATCCCTCATTGTTGATAGATCATTTTCTGTAGATAGCTCCTTTACTGTAAATAGATCCTTTGCTGTAGATAGATCCTTTCCTGTAGATAGATCCTTTGCTGTAGATTGATCATTTGCTGTAGATAGAACTTTTGTTGTAAATAGATCTTTTGTTATAGATTGATCCTTTGCTGTTGATTGATCCTAAACTGTAGATGGATCGTTTGCTGTATATAGTCCCGTTACTTTAGATAAATCATTGTCTGTAGATTGATCCTTTGCTGTAGATAGATCATTTGCTGTAGATAGATTATCTGCTGAACATAGATTCTTTGCTGTAGATAGATTCTTTGTTGTAGATAGATCCTTTGCTGTAGACAGATCTTTTGCAGTAGATAGATCCTTTACTGTAGATAGATCCTTTGCTGTAGATAGATTCTTAGCTTTACATAGATTTTTTGTTGTAGATTGATCCCCTGCTGTAGATAGATCTTTTACTGTAGATAGATCCTTAGCTGTAGATAGATCTTAGATCCTTTGCTGTAAATAAATAAATAAATTCTTTGCCGTAGATAGATCCCTTGCCGTAGATAGATCCTTTGCTGTAGATAGATCCTTTTCTGTAGGTAGATCTTTTATTGTAGATAAAACCGTTGCTGTAGATAGATCCCATATTGAAAATAGATCCTTTGCTGTAGATAGATCCTTTGCTGTAGAAAATCCTCTGCTGTAGAAAGATCTCCTGCTGTAAATAGATCCATTGCTGTAGATAGATCCTTTGCTGTTGACAGATCTTTCGCTGTAGAAAGATCCTTTGGTGTAGATAGATTCTTTGCTGTAGATAGATCCCATACTGTAGATAGATCACTTTGCTGTAGATAGATCATTTGCTGTAGATAGATCCCTTACTGTAGATAGATCACTTTGCTGTAGATAGATCCTTTGCTGAAGATAGATCCTTCGCTGTAGATAGATCCTTTGCTGCAGATAGATCCATTATTGTTGATAAATCCTAAGCTGCAGATAGATCCCTTATTATAGATAGATCTTTTGCTGTAGATAGCTCCTTTACTGTAAATAGATCCTTTGCTGCAGATAGATCCCCTGCTGTGGATTGATCATACGATGTAGATAGATCCTTTACTATAAATAGGTCCTTTGCTGTAGATAGATCCTTTACTGTAGATAGATCCTTTGCTGTAGATGGATCCTTATATGTAGATAGATCCTTTGCTGTAGATAAATCGTTTGTTGTAGATAGATAATTTGCTTTAGATAGATCTTTACTGTAGATAGATCCTTTTCTGTAGATAGATCCTTTTCTGTAGATAGATCTTTTATTGTAGATAAAACAGTTGCTGTAGATAGATCCCATACTGTAAAAAGATCCTTTGCTTTAGATAGATCCTTTGCTGTAGAAAGATCCTCTGCTGTAGAAAGATCATCTGCTGTAAATAGATCCTTTGCTGTAGATAGATCCTTTGCTGTTGACAGATCTTTCGCTGTAAAAAGATCCTTTAGTGTTGATAGATCTTTTGCTGTAGATAGCTCCTTTACTGTAAATAGATCCTTCGCTGCAGACAGATCCTTTCCTGTAGATAGATCCTTTGCTGTAGATAGATTTTTTGCTGTAGATTGAACTTTTGTTGTAAATAGATCTTTTGCTATAGATTGATCCTTTGCTTTTGACAGATACTGCGTTATAGAAAGATCCTTTGGTGAAGACAGATTCTTTGCTGTAGATAGATCCCTTACTGAAGATAGATCACTTTGCTGAAGATAGATCCTTCGCTGTAGATAGATCCTTTGCTGCATAAAGTTCTGCTGTTGTAAATAGATTTTTTGTTGTAGATAGATCATTGGCTTTAGATAGATCCTTTGCTGTAGATATATCCTTTGCTTAAGATAGATCCTTAACTGTAGATTGATCCTATGCTGTAGAGAGATCCTTTGCAGTAGATAAATCCTTGACTGTAGATAGATCCTTTGCTGTAGATAGATCCTTTGCTGTTGATAGATTCTTTGCTGAAGATAGTTTCTTCGCTGAAGATAGATTCTTTGCAGCAGATGTATCCTATGCAATTGAAAGATCCATTACTGTACATAGATCCTATGCTGTATAAAGATCTTTTGCTGAAGATAGATCCCTCATTGTTGATAGATCTTTTGCTGTAGACAGATCCTTTTCAGTAGATAGATCCTTTACTGTAGATAGATCCCTTGCTGTGGATGGATCCTTATCTGTAGATAGATCCTTTGCTGTAGATAGATACTTTGCTGTAGATAGATCCTTTACTGTAGATAGATCCTTTGCTGTAGATAGATTCTTTGCTGTACATAGATTCTTTGTTGTAGATAGAACATTTGCTGTAAATAGATCCTTTGTAGTAGATAGATCATTTGCTGTAGATAGATCCTTTGTTGTAGATAGATCCTTCGCTGTAGATAGATCCTTTTCTGTAGATAGATCCTTTTCTGTAGATAGATGTATAAAGTTCTGCTGTTGTAAATCGATCCTTTTTTGTAGAAAGATCATTGGTTTTAGATAGATCCTTTGCTGTAGATAGATCCTTTGCTTAAGATAGATCCTTAAATGTAGATAGATCCTTTGCTTTATATAGATCCTTTGCTGTAGATCGATCCTTCGCTGTAAATAGATCCTTTACTGTAGATTGATCCTTTGCTGCAAAAAGATCCCTTACTGTAGATAGATCCATTGCAGTAGATAGATCCTTTGCTGTAGATAGATCATTTGCTGTATATAGATCCTTTGCTGTAGATCGATCCTTCGCTGTAAATAGATCCTTTACTGTAGATTGATCCTTTGCTGCAAAAAGATCCCTTACTGTAGATAGATCCATTGCTGTAGATAGATCCTATGCTGTAGAAATATCCTTTGCTGTAGATAGATCATTTGCTGTAGATCGATTTTTCGCTGTAAATAAATCCCTTACTGTAGATAGGTCCTTTGCAGTAGATAGATCTTTTGCTGTAGATAGATCCTTTGCTGTAGATATATCTTTTGCTGTAGTAGTTCCTTTGCTGTGGAAAGATACGCCGCTATAAATAGATCCATTGCTGTAGATAGATCTTTTGCAGTAGATAGATCCTTTGCTGTAGATATATCACTTATTGTAGATAGATCCTTTGCTGTAGATAGATCTTATGCTGTAGAAAGATCCTTTTGCTGAAGATAGATCATTTGCTGTAGATTGATCCTTTACTATAGATAGATCCTTCGTTGTAGATAGATCCTTTTCTGTAGATAGATTCTTTGCTGAAAATAGATTCTTTGCTCTAGATAGATTCTTTGCAGTAGATGTATCCTATGCAGTAGATAGATCCTTTACTATACATAGATCCTATGCTGTATAAAGATCCTTTGCTAAAGATAGATCCTTTGCTGCAGATAGATCCTTTTCTGCAGATAGATCCCTTATTGTAGATAGATCTTTTGCTGTAGATAGCTCCTTTACTGTAAATAGATCCTTTGCTGTAGATAGATCTCTTGCTGTTGATTGATAATATGATGTAGATAGATCCTTTACTGTAGATAGGTCCTTTGTTGTAGATAGATCCTTTGCTGTAGATATATCCTTTGCAATAAATAGATCCTTTACTGTAGATAGATCCTTTGCTGTAGATGGATCCTTATCTGTAGATAGATCCTTTGCTGTAGATAAATCGTTTGTTGTAGATATATACTTTGCTGTAGATAGATCCTTCGCTGTAGATAGATCCCTTACTGTAGATAGATCACTTTGCTGTAGATAGATCATTTGCTGTAGATAGATCCTTTACTGTAGATAGATCACTTTGCTGTAGATAGATTCATTGCTGTACATAGATTCTTTGTTGTAGATAGATCATTTGCTTTAGATAGATCCTTTGCAGTAGATAGATCCTTTACTGTAGATAAATTCTTTGCTGTAGATAGATCTAAGATCGTTTTCTGTAAATAAATAAATAAATTCTTTGCCGTAGATAGATCCCCTGCCGTAGATAGATCCTTTGTTGTAGATAGATCCTTCGCTGTAGATAGATCCTTTTCTGCAGATATATCCTTTTCTGTAGAAAGATCCTTTACTGTAGATAAAACCTTTGCTGTTGATAGATCCCATACTGTAAATAAAACCTTTGCTTTTGATAGATCCCATACTGTAAATAAACCTTCGCTGTAGATACATCCCATACTGTAAATAGATCCTTTGCCGTAGATAGATCCCTTGCCGTAGATAGATCCTTTGCTGTAGATAGATCCTTTGCTGTTGACAGATCTTCCGCTGTAGAAAGATCCTTTGGTGTAGATAGATTCTTTGCTGTAGATAGATCCCCTACTGTAGATAGATCACTTTGCTGTAGATAGATCATTTGCTGTAGATAGATCCCTTACTGTAGATAGATCACTTTGCTGTAGATAGATCCTTTGCTGAAGATAGATCTTTTGCTGTAGATAGATCCTTTGCTGAAGACAGATCCCTTATTGTTGATAGATCTTTTTCTGCAGATAGCTCCTTTACTGTAAATAGATCCTTTGCTGTAGATAGATCCTTTCCTGTAGATAGATCCTTTGCTGTAGATAGATCCTTTGCTGTAGATAGAACTTTTGATGTAAATTGATCTTTTGCAATAGATTGATCCTTTGCTGTTGACAGATCCTGCGCTGTGGAAAGATCCTTTGGTGTAGACTGATAATTTGCTGTAGATAGATCCCTTACTGAAGATAGATCACTTTGCTGTAGATAGATCCTTCGCTGTAGATAGATCTTTTGCTGTATAAAGTTCTTCTGTTGTAAATAGATCCTTTTTTGTAGATAGATCATTGGCTTTAGATAGATCCTTTGCTGTAGATAGATCCTTTGCTTAAGATAGACCCTTAAATGTAGATTGATCCTTTGTTGTAGAAAGATTCTTTTCTGTAGATAGATCTCTTACTGTAGATAGATCACTTTGCTGTAGATAGATCATTTGCTGTAGATAGATCCCTTACTGTAGATAGATCACTTTGCTGTAGATAGATCCTTTGCTGAAGATAAATCCTTCGTTGTAGATAGATCCTTTGCTGCAGATAGATCCATTATTGTTGATAGATCCCTTGCTGTATATAGATCCTTTGCTGTAGATAGAACTTTTGTTGTAAATAGATCTTTTGCTATAGATTGATCCTCTGCTGTTGACAGATTCTGCGCTGTAGAAAGATCTTTTGCTGTAAATAGATCCTTTGCTTAAGATCGATCCTTAACTGTAGATTGATCCTTCGCTGTAGAGAGATCCTTTGCAGTAGATAAATCCATGACTGTAGATAAAACCTTTGCTGTAGATAGATCCTTTGCTGTAGATAGATCCTTTGCTGTAGATAGATCCTTTGCTGTAGATAGATTCTTTGCTGAAGATAGATTCTTTGCTGTAGATAGATTCTTTGCAGTAGATGTATCCTTTGCAGAAGATAGATCCATTACTGTACATAGATCCTATTCTGTATAAAGATCTTTTGCTGGAGATAGATCCTTTGCTGTAGATAGATCCTTTGCTGCAGATAGATTCCTCATTGTTGATAGATCTTTTGCTGTAGATAGCTCATTTGCTGTAGATGGATCCTTTGCTGCAGATAGATCCCTCATTGTTGATAGATCTTTTGCGGTAGATAGCTCCTTTACTGTAAATAAATCCTTTGCTGTAGTTAGATCCTTTCCTATAGATAGATCCTTTGCTGTAGATAGATCCTTTGATGTAGATAGAACTTTTGTTGTAAATAGATCTTTAGTTATAGATTGATCCTTTGCGGTTGATAGATACTTAACTGTAGATGGATCCTTTGCTGTATATAGTCCCGTTACTTAAGATAGATCATTTGCTGTAGGTTGATCCTTTGCTGTAGATAGATTCTTAGCTGTACATAGATTCTTTGCTGCAGATAGATCCTTTGCTGTAGATAGATCCTTTGTAGTAGATAGATCTTTTACTGTAGATAGATCCTTAGCTGTAGATAGATCTAAGATCCTTTGCTGTAAATAAATAAATAAATCTTTTGCCGTAGATTAATCGCTTGCCGTAGATAGATCCTTTGTAGTAGATAGATCCTTTGCTGTAGATAGATTTTTCGCTGTAGATAGATCCTTTTCTGTAGATAGATCCTTTTCTGTAGATAGATCTTTTATTGTAGATAAAACCGTTGCTGTAGATAGATCCTATACTGGAAATAGATCCTTTGCTGTAGATAGATCCTTTGCTGTAGAAAAATCCTCTGCTGTAGAAAGATCTCCTGCTGTAAATAGATCCTTTGCTGTAGATAGATCCTTTGGTGTTGACAGATCTTTCGTGGTAGAAAGATCCTTTGGTGTAGATAGATTCTTTGCTGTAGATAGATCCCTTACTGTAGATAGATCCCTTTGCTGTAGATAGATCATTTGCTGTAGATAGATCCCTTACTGTAGATAGATTACTTTGCTGTAGATAGATCCTTTGCTGTAGATAGATCCTTTGCTGTAGATAGATCCTTTTCTGTAGATAGAACTTTTGTTGTAAATTGATCTTTTGCAATAGATTGATCCTTTGCTGTTGACAGATCCTGCGCTGTGGAAAGATCCTTTGGTGTAGACTGATAATTTGCTGTAGATAGATCCCTTACTGAAGATAGATCACTTTGCTGTAGATAGATCCTTCGCTGTAGATAGATCCTTTGCTGTATAAAGTTCTGCTGTTGTAATTAGATTCTTTTTTGTAGATAGATCATTGGCTTTAGATAGATCCTTTGCTGTAGATAGATCGTTTGCTTAAGATAGACCCTTAAATGTAGATTGATCCTTTGTTGTAGATAGATTCTTTTCTGTAGATAGATCCCTTACTGTAGATAGATCACTTTGCTGTAGATAGATCATTTGCTGTAGATAGATCCCTTACTGTAGATAGATCACTTTGCTGTAGATAGATCCTTTGCTGAAGATAGATCCTTTGTTGTAGATAGATCCTTTGCAGCAGATAGATCCATTATTGTTGATAGATCCCTTGCTGTAGATAGATCCTTTGCTGTAGATAGAACTTTTATTGTTAATAGATCTTTTGCTATAGATTGATCCTTTGCTGTTGACAGATCCTGCGCTGTAGAAAGATCTTTTGCTGTAAATAGATTCTTTTCTGTAGATAGATCTCTGACTGAAAATAGATCACTTTGCTGTAGATAGATTCTTTGCTGTAGATAGATCCTTTGCTGTATTAAGTTCTGCTGTTGTAAATCGATCCTTTTTTGTAGATAGATCATTGGTTTTAGATAGATCCTTTGCTGTAGATAGATCCTTTGCTGTAGATAGATCCTTTGCTTAAGATAGATCCTTAAATGTAGATTGATCCTTTTCTGTAGAGAGATCCTTTGCAGTAGATAAATCCTTGACTGTAAACAGATCCTTTGCTGTAAACAGATCCTTTGCTGTAGATCGATCCTTCGCTGTAAATAGATCCTTTACTGTAGATTGATCCTTTGCTGCAAAGAGATCCCTTACTGTAGATAGATCCATTGCTGTAGATAGATCCTATGCTGTAGAAATATCCTTTGCTGTAGATAGATCACTTGCTGTAGATCGATCCTCCGCTGTAAATAGATCCCTAACTGTAGATAGGTCTTTTGCAGTAGAAAGATCCTTTGCTGTAGATAGATCTTTTGCTGTAAATGGATCCTTTGGCTGTATAGAATTCCTTTACTGTAGATATATCTTTTGTTGTAGATTGATCATTTGCTGTATATAGATCTTTTGCAGTAGATAGATCCTTTGCTTCAGATAGATCCTTAAATGTAGATTGATCCTTTTCTGTAGAGAGATCCTTTGCAGTAGATAAATCCTTGACTGTAAACAGATCCTTTACTGTAGATAGATCCTTTGCAGTAGATAGATCCTTTGCTGTAGATAGATCCTTTGCTGTAAATAGATCCTTTGCTGTAGATCGATCCTTCGCTGTAAATAGATCCTTTGCTGTAGATTGATCCTTTGCTGCAAAAAGATCCTTTACTGTAGATAGATCCATTGCTGTAGATAGATCCTATGCTGTAGAAATATCCTTTGCTGTAGATAGATCATTTGCTGTAGATCGATCCTTCGCTGTAAATAGATCCCTTACTGTAGATAGGTCCTTTACAGTAGAAAGATCCTTTGCTGTAGATAAATCGTTTGTTGTAGATAGATACTTTGCTGTAGATTGATCCTTCGCTGTAGATAGATCCCTTACTGTAGATAGATCACTTTGCTGTAGATAGATTCATTGCTGTACATAGATTCTTTGTTGTATATAATTCATTTGCTGTAGATAGATCCTTTGTAGTAGATAGATCCTTTACTGTAGATAAATCCTTTGCTGTAGACAGATTTAAGATCCTTTGCTGTAAATAAATAAATAAATCCTTTGCCGTAGATAGATCCCCTGCCGTAGATAGATCATTTGCTGTAGATAGATCCTTTGTTGTAGATAGATCCTTCGCTGTAGATAGATCCTTTTCTGCAGATATATCCTTTTCTGTAGAAAGATCATTTACTGTAGATAATACCTTTGCAGTTGATAGATCCCATACTGTAAATAAAACCTTTGCTTTTGATAGATCCCATACTGTAAATGAAACCTTCGCTGTAGATAGATCCCATGCTGTAAATAGATCTTTTGACGTAGATAGATCCCTTACCGTAGATAGATCCTTTGCTGTAGATAGATCCTTTGCTGTTAACAGATCTTTCGCTGTACAAAGATCCTTTGGTGTAGATAGATTCTTTGCTGTAGATTGATCCCTTACTGTAGATAGATCACTCTGCTGTAGATAGATCATTTGCTGTAGAGAGATCCCTTACTGTAGATAGATCACTTTGCTGTAGAAAGATCTTTTGCTGAAGATAGATCCTTTGCTGTAGATAGATCCTTTGCTGTAGACAGATCCCTTGTTGTTGATAGATCTTTTGCTGTAGATAGCTCCTTTACTGTAAATAGATCCTTTGCTGTAGATAAATCCTTTCCTGTAGATAGATCCTTTGCTGTAGATAGATCCTTTGCTGTAGATAGAACTTTTGTTGTAAATTGATCTTTTGCAATAGATTGATCCTTTGCTGTTGACAGATCCTGCGCTGTAGAAAGATTCTTTGGTGTAGACAGATAATTTGCTGTAGATAGATCCCTTACTGAAGATAGATCACTTTGCTGTAGATAGATCCTTCGCTTTAGATAGATCCTTTGCTGTATAAAGTTCTGCTGTTGTAAATAGATCCTTTTTTGTAGATAGATCATTGGCTTTAGATAGATCCTTTGCTGTAGATAGATCCTTTTCTTAAGATAGACCCTTAAATGTAGATTGATCCTTTGTTGTAGAGAGATCCTTTGCAGTAGATAAATCCTTGACTGTAGATAGATTCTTCGCTGTAGATAGATCCTTTGCTGTAGATAGAACCTTTGCTGTAGATAGATCCTTTGCTTTAGATAGATCCTTTGCTGTAGATCGATCCTTCGCTGTAAATAGATCCTTTACTGTAGATTTATCCTTTGCTACAAAAAGATTCCTTAAGGTGGATAGATTCATTGCTGTAGATAGATCCTATGCTGTAGATAGATCCTTTGCTGTAGATAGATAATTTGCTATAGATTGACCATTTGCTGTAAATAGATCTTTCGCTGTAGATAGATCCTTTGATGTAGATAGATCACTTATTGTAGATAGATCCTTTGCTGTAGATAGATCTTATGCTGTAGAAAGAACCTTTGCTGAAGATAGATCATTTGCTGTAGATAGATCCTTTGTAGTAGATAGATCCTTTACTGTAGATAAATTCTTTGCTGTAGATAGATCTAAGATCCTTTTCTGTAAATAAATAAATAAATTCTTTGCCGTAGATAGATCCCCTGCCGTAGATAGATCCTTTGTTGTAGATAGATCCTTCGCTGTAGATAGATCCTTATCTGCAGATAAATCCTTTTCTGTAGAAAGATCCTTTACTGTAGATAAAACCTTTGCTGTTGATAGATCCCATACTGTAAATAAAACCTTTGCTTTTGATAGATCCCATACTGTAAATAAACCTTCGCTGTAGATACATCCCATACTGTAAATAGATCCTTTGCCGTAGATAGATCCTTGCCGTAGATAGATCCTTTGCTGTAGATAGATCCTTTGCTGTTGACAGATCTTCCGCTGTAGAAAGATCCTTTGGTATAGATAGATTCTTTGCTGTAGATAGATCCCCTACTCTAGATAGATCACTTTGCTGTAGATAGATCATTTGCTGTAGATAGATCCCTTACTGTAGATAGATCACTTTGCTGTAGATAGATCCTTTGCTGAAGATAGATCTTTTGCTGTAGATAGATCCTTTGCTGAAGATAGATCCTTTGTTGTAGATAGATCCTTTGCAGCAGATAGATCCATATTGTTGATAGATCCCTTGCTGTAGATAGATCCTTTGCTGTAGATAGAACTTTTATTGTTAATAGATCTTTTGCTATAGATTGATCCTTTGCTGTTGACAGATCCTGCGCTGTAGAAAGATCTTTTGCTGTAAATAGATTCTTTTCTGTAGATAGATCTCTGACTGAAAATAGATCACTTTGCTGTAGATAGATTCTTTGCTGTAGATAGATCCTTTGCTGTATTAAGTTCTGCTGTTGTAAATCGATCCTTTTTTGTAGATAGATCATTGGTTTTAGATAGATCCTTTGCTGTAGATAGATCCTTTGCTGTAGATAGATCCTTTGCTTAAGATAGATCCTTAAATGTAGATTGATCCTTTTCTGTAGAGAGATCCTTTGCAGTAGATAAATCCTTGACTGTAAACAGATCCTTTGCTGTAAACAGATCCTTTGCTGTAGATCGATCCTTCGCTGTAAATAGATCCTTTACTGTAGATTGATCCTTTGCTGCAAAGAGATCCCTTACTGTAGATAGATCCATTGCTGTAGATAGATCCTATGCTGTAGAAATATCCTTTGCTGTAGATAGATCACTTGCTGTAGATCGATCCTTCGCTGTAAATAGATCCCTAACTGTAGATAGGTCTTTTGCAGTAGAAAGATCCTTTGCTGTAGATAGATCTTTTGCTGTAAATGGATCCTTTGGCTGTATAGAATTCCTTTACTGTAGATATATCTTTTGTTGTAGATTGATCATTTGCTGTATATAGATCTTTTGCAGTAGATAGATCCTTTGCTTCAGATAGATCCTTAAATGTAGATTGATCCTTTTCTGTAGAGAGATCCTTTGCAGTAGATAAATCCTTGACTGTAAACAGATCCTTTACTGTAGATAGATCCTTTGCAGTAGATAGATCCTTTGCTGTAGATAGATACTTTGCTGTAAATAGATCCTTTGCTGTAGATCGATCCTTCGCTGTAAATAGATCCTTTGCTGTAGATTGATCCTTTGCTGCAAAAAGATCCTTTACTGTAGATAGATCCATTGCTGTAGATAGATCCTATGCTGTAGAAATATCCTTTGCTGTAGATAGATCATTTGCTGTAGATCGATCCTTCGCTGTAAATAGATCCCTTACTGTAGATAGGTCCTTTACAGTAGAAAGATCCTTTGCTGTAGATAAATCGTTTGTTGTAGATAGATACTTTGCTGTAGATTGATCCTTCGCTGTAGATAGATCCCTTACTGTAGATAGATCACTTTGCTGTAGATAGATTCATTGCTGTACATAGATTCTTTGTTGTATATAATTCATTTGCTGTAGATAGATCCTTTGTAGTAGATAGATCCTTTACTGTAGATAAATCCTTTGCTGTAGACAGATTTAAGATCCTTTGCTGTAAATAAATGAATAAATCCTTTGCCGTAGATAGATCCCCTGCCGTAGATAGATCATTTGCTGTAGATAGATCCTTTGTTGTAGATAGATCCTTCGCTGTAGATAGATCCTTTTCTGCAGATATATCCTTTTCTGTAGAAAGATCATTTACTGTAGATAAAACCTTTGCAGTTGATAGATCCCATACTGTAAATAAAACCTTTGCTTTTGATAGATCCCATACTGTAAATGAAACCTTCGCTGTAGATAGATCCCATGCTGTAAATAGATCTTTTGACGTAGATAGATCCCTTACCGTAGATAGATCCTTTGCTGTAGATAGATCCTTTGCTGTTAACAGATCTTTCGCTGTACAAAGATCCTTTGGTGTAGATAGATTCTTTGCTGTAGATTGATCCCTTACTGTAGATAGATCACTCTGCTGTAGATAGATCATTTGCTGTAGAGAGATCCCTTACTGTAGATAGATCACTTTGCTGTAGAAAGATCTTTTGCTGAAGATAGATCCTTTGCTGTAGATAGATCCTTTGCTGTAGACAGATCCCTTG
>CANNZV010004737.1:0-36241 GCA_947561585.1 Caprella mutica
AATATACTTAAGTTAGCAAAGTTAAATATTAAGTAGCCTAGCACAGCTAAAGATAAAATTAAAACTTCTATAGAGACTAAAATACAGACTACCTTACAAAATTCGTATGATCTCACTTCAAGAGTGTTCTATTTCATGACATATATTGAAACATAATACATGAAACATATATTAGTACCAACAATGTTCTAATAATACCAAACAACATTATTTAATTTATAATTATGTACATTTAACTAAATTTTGAAAATCGGACTTGTATATTATTCAGTTATTATAATTAGGTACATTTAGGTACAATCGAGGTACCAGTTGTCCGGGTACGAGTTGTCCTGTATACCAGTTGTCCGGGTTCGAGTTGTCCAGGTACCAGTTGTCATAGAGCCGTATGTTATATGTCATATATCAATCTATGTTCTTTATAACCTACACTGCGACCAGAATTATTAGTCCAAAGAGTTTTTGCCCATAACTCTAAAACCGTTTGCGGAAGATTTCCGAAATTTCAACCATAGGTGTAGAAGAGTATGAGACACGTTCTAACTTATTTTCAAAGTTGTACTCTTCTTTGTTTTGAATTTATTTAATATTTCCTTTTTTCAGGTGACCATAATTATTAGTCCAGTACATAATTTTTATTTAATTAGTTGAAAATGGGGCGTGGAAAGGACCTTTCAGAGCAAGAAAAAAACCTTATCATCAAGTTAACAGCTAAGAAGAAGCCTCAAGCTGAAATAGCTGCACAAATTGGACGCCATGTAAAAACCATCAAGCGTTTTTTGGAAAATCCGAAAATTCGTAAAGAACGCAAGGATAAAGGCAAATTGAGGAAACTATCAGAAAGGGATGTGCGCCGCCTGAAGGCTACATTGAAGAAGAACCCTGGTTCAACAAGCAAGGACATTTTTTCCGCTTCCGGGGTTGCAGATGTGTCTAAATCGACCTGCAATTCAGTTCTTGGAAAATTTGCTGAACAAAAAAAAGCCACTATAACTCCTCCTCTCACCCCAAAACACAAAGAGAGGCGTCTAGATTGGGCCAAGAGATATATGAGAACCTCTCCAAAGCTTATATTATTCACTGACGAATGTAGAGCAACTTTGGATGGCCCTGATGGATGGTCCAAAGGATGGGTGTTTGGGGATGACCCTTCCCAAATGCGTTTGCGACGTCAGCAAGGTGGTGGAGGGGTGATGTTTTGGGCGGGAATTATAGGGGATGTACTCATTGGTCCTGTGAAGGTGCAAGAAGGTGTTAAACTCGATTCTAAGCGCTACTGTGAGTTCATTGATTCTGCTCTTTCAGACTGGTTAGATGACCTGCCTTTGGAACAACGCCGTAAAATCATATTTATGCAAGATAATGCTCCGTCGCATGCAGCAATGAAAACCAAAGAGTTCTTGCACTCACTGGGCTTCAAGAATAACACCCTGATGGACTGGCTTCCCTGCTCACCCGATTTAAATCCCATTGAAAATTTATGGGCCATCATCAAAAGAAGTGTTTACAGCAATGGGAAGCAGTATTCATCAAAAAATGATCTCTGGGCTGCCATACAGAATGCTGCAAAGGCTGTGGATCCTTCTACTATCAAAAAACTAACAGATTCTGTCACTGAACGAATGTTTCAAGTCATAAAATCCCAAGGATCTCACATTGGGAAATAATCATGATTTCTGCCATATTAAATTCACTATTGACTACTTTCTTGTGTTTACAAAGTGTATTTGTATTTGGTATTTGATGTTAAAAGTTTTGTTATTTAAAAAATTCGTTTATTTATCCTTGTAACAAATTTATAAAGAAACGAAAAAATCGGGACTAATAATTCTGGTCACCTGAAAAATGGAAATATTAAATAAATTCAAAATTAAAAAGAGTTAACCTTCGTATAATGACACGAATGTGTCTCATATTCTTCTACACTTATGGTGAAAATTTCGTAAATTTACCGCTGCCCGTTTTTGAGATATAGTCAATAAACACTTAGGACTAATAATTCTGGTCGCAGTGTATATAAATTGAATTGAATGTCTTAACTGTTTTCTCTTTATATTGACTAGTTAACATTGATTCGGTCTGTTCAGTATTTTATTAAATATATTACAGTGAACATTAATTATTACCAATTTTTATTATACCAGGTGATGTACTCACAGAAAATTTCAAAGTTTAAGCTTCAAAGTAATAGAAATGAAAGACCAATGCTACAATGACAGCTCTCATAGCTACCCTTATAATAAAGAACGTGGATGTGATTGAAATACGTACACCAAAGATAACGAACATGGTACATTGTCAAATAATTTACATAAAAAGATACATGCTTACTGTAGCAAAATAATTTTGTAACCAAAACGTGATTTAAATTAAAAAAAATTAACTGTTAGCGCAAACGACTATTCTAACCCAAATTGATAACACCTCATATAGGGTATGTTCCAAATTATTCCTCAGTTCCACATTTTCAGGAGTATAAGGAAAAACGATACAACAATATATTTTAACTTTTTATTATTTTTCTTACTATTATTTTTCTTTCATTATTATTTTTTTCGTTTTTTCTTATATGACCGAAAATGTGGAATTGACCGAAAATTCGGAACTTACCCTATAATCAATTTGTTCAATATGCAGGATACTTCCGGTGTTTTGTGTCATTAATGACAAAAATAGCCACCCTCACTCTTTGCTAACCTGATCTTAAACTATGTCCATCAGTAAAAAATAATTTTTCACCAGTTTGTCAAAGGGCCTGAAGCTCAAGCGGTTTTTCGGATCCACTTCAAAAAAACACAGGAATATTCTTTCATATTGTAACGGACGTCAAATTTTCAACATATATATTTTTTTTGTTTATTTTCATTATTAAATTAAGATACTTTAAAACATAATCATTCTAACTATTAACAACCATTTGAAACTATCTTTACAATCAATAATAATTGAGTGAAATAGGTGTCATAAGTATTAACACACATGCCATTTATATTTCAGAAGTAGTAATTCAAATAAACTACCCGAGTACTGCACTCAGAATGACTGAGAGTAGTTAACAAATTACTTCATAACACAACTGGTAATTCCTTCTTTATATAGTCAACAATCATTGCTCAATCTATTAAATAATGTAAAACTACTATAAGGTTAGTATATAGACTATTTTTAATAATAAATGTTCCATAACAAGCAGATATACATAATATAAACCATATTATTAACTTAAAAGATCAGTCGATTTCATGCGCACCTTCTGTGCGCATCTATCCAAAGTTTATTAACTTTTATAATAACTATTAAAATGTATGTAAATAGAGATATTTATTTATATTAGGTTTTTTTTACTTGTATTAAGTCTTTAGATTATATGTAATGTAGAAAAATTAATCATCTTGTCTGTATTTAGAAGTTTTTAGTAAAAATGCTATATTCTGTGCATCAGTTAGATGCTATTTAACTATTTATAATGACTTAAAATACCCTTTACATGTGATAATATATCTAAGAATATTGTTACCTATTTTATTATATTATTTGTATGTACTCGTATTACCTATTAGGAAATATTTATACAGAAATTCGTTGATGCCATAAGAAAAAGAAGAACCAAATAAATAGGCCAGTTACCCTTAAAATATGTTTTCGAATGTCTTATATCATTTTTTCATATCATATATATTATTTTTTGTATATTTATTATTTATTCTAGTGTAACATCATAAATGTTTATTGTAATAAAATATGTCTTTGATTAATATATGTGTGATTAGGATTTTATAGAAATAAGATATAATTTGATTGATTCTTCACAGTCTGAATAGGATATCCGTCCAGAATTTGAAATCTAAAATTAGGAAAATAAGTTAGGAAACTTATCCCTCAAAGGAAGTTGGCTAAAAGGAGGAAAAATAAGGTTGAGATCTTAAACCTCATGGAAATTGATTCAAAGGGAGGAAAATAAGTTGGAATACTTATCCCTCAAAAGCTATTGGAATTGAAGTAACTTTTTTCTGTTTTCTCTCCCCTATTTTTCAGTAATTTTTGGCTGAGGTCAAAGTTCCATCTTTTTCTTCCCTCTTTTCTGTAATTCTTGGCTGAGGTCAAGGTTACATCTTTTTCTTCCCTCTTTTCTGTAATTCTTGGCTGAGGTCAAGGTTACATCTTTTTCTTCCCTCTTTTCTGTAATTCTTGGCTGAGGTCAAAGTTACATCTTTTTCACCCCTCTTTTCTGTAATTCTTGGCTGAGGTCAAAATTACATCTTTATCTCCCCTCTTTTCGGTATTTCTTGGCTGAGGTCAAAGTTACATCTTTTTCTCCCCTCTTTTCAGTAATTCTTGGCTGAGGTCAAAGTTACATCTTTTTCTCCCCTCTTTTCAGTAATTCATGGCTGAGGTCAAAATTACATCTTTATCTCCCCTCTTTTCGGTAATTCTTGGCTGAGGTCAAAGTTACATCTTTTTCTCCCCTCTTTTCAGTAATCCTTGGCTGAGGTCAAAATTACTTTACTTATCTCCCCTCTTTTCAGTAATCCTTGGCTAAGGTCAAAATTACTTTTTCACTTTTCTGTAATTATTGATTGGATGGACGCACAGATTTACGTTAAAAATCAGTGATTAACCAACAGGTCTTAGTTACAGCCTTCCTCTCTACTTTCCCCTTCTCTGTGATTTATGACTGAGTTTAAACTCACAGTATTGTCTCCAATAGTCTGACGTACAAAATTGGCCATATGTACCTTATCTATTATTAATAATTAACTTAGGTGTTGTACTTGCAGATAATCTATGATAAGATTTATTAATATACTATTATCAAAGAATCAAGTATTTAATTTACACTCTGTTTGTAGTTTCCTGTTACATACAGAGTGGGTAAATTTTTTTTTGGCGCTGTAGACAGGATTAGGTTGCTCAGAGCATATTAGGTATCTAACAGGCATCACTGTCAATTTACCCGATACTGTCGCACCTTCGTTGGAAAAAGGACCTGTGATCCTGTTCCTGTGTCATACACAGGAAATAATGCAGAATGTTTTCTTTTAGAACTCTCTACTAAAATGGCACTATATAGACGCCTTGAAATTAGGTTTGCGGCTCGTACCCAAAGAGAAAACGAGAGTCTTCATGACTACGTTGAATATTATGATGACTATTGCTCTGTATTTTCAATAGGTGATGATGAAAAGATTAAATTTTTAATTGCATATCTCAACAGCAACAGTAGACGAAGAGTACGTCTTGTGAGAGATTCAATAAATAGTTGGAGCGATGTTTTAACTATTTTACTAAGAAGAAATTCATCAGAAGAGAAAAGAATTCCCCGGATTAAATTAGAGAGCCTTAAATGGGATCAAGATGAAGAAATCTTAGACTTCGCTGCATCTTGTTTTGACCTTGCCAACAAAGCTTGGCCGGGTGCTGAAGAACATGCTGAATTAATGGCTATAGACTCTTTCATTAGAGGTCTTCCTCCTGTTCTTATGGACAGAGAAGATCAGAGGGATTCTGGAAGTTTGTGTGATTTAGGCGGCCATTTAGCAAATTACATATCTGAGCAATCAGCTACTTTACTGAGTAGAGGAGTTGACTTTGATTTCCAAGAATTTGATTATGAAAATCCGAAGTTCCAAGTCAATGACGTTCGACAGTATGAAGAAAACTGTGATCCTTATTACATATCAGGCGATGATAATAGTGACGACGAACCTGAAGACAGAGATGTTCCATCTCTCATGCATAGTGAAATATTTCACGAGTTTACCGTTATTGCTGCTTCATCTAATAAGGATGATTCCCAGAGACCTGATACAGACTGCAGTGAAACTGATCCGTTGTTTGGAGACAGTTCTCCTCTCAAAAAGCTAATTGATGCTCAGAATGAAAAAATGTTCCATTCATTAATCTTCGAATCGTCTCCTCGTGTTGATGAGGAGTCGCTTGATATTTCTACCTTGTTTGTCAAAGAAAGCAATTTTGAGAAAATTGCACTTGCTTGTAGTAATCTGTATGCATTTTCAAATGAAGACGATCCAAATGTCTCGTGCACACCAATTGCTGCAATCAAAGAGTTTGAGGTTGGCAACTGTGAATCAAGTCTCAATTGCCATTGAGTTCATGAGACTTCAATAAATCAAGAGTGTCCTGAAGATCGAGCCGAAACTTCACTGAAAGTGGAAGGCGACACAGGCACAATTGTTAGTCCATCTCTTCTTAATGATGACGATTCAATTGACTCGTGTTCAACACATACTGTACTCGAACAGAGTGATGATGACCACTGTGAACCAAGATTCAATTACCATGAAGTTCTCGACACATTGATGAATCTAATGTATTTTCAAGATCATCCAGAAACTTCACTGAAAGTGGAAGGTGACTGTGACACATTTGTTAAAGCATCATCACATCCTTCATCTGAGAAGAATTACTCAACAGTAGTAGGCAGACGAATCGGATTTGTCAAACGTTCTCTTGATCAAATTGTTTCATCTGGAATCATGAAGATTCACAAAGCTAGACGACTGAAAGGTACAAGTCTGTCATACGAAGAAGATTGGGACCAAATGTTGGGAGATTTATCAGCGCATCGGACAGCAGTGCTGATTACCATCTTGAGGATCATCTTGGAGATCCTACATCTAACGCTTGATCCAAGAAGACTGGCAAATCTTCAAATCAGCTGCATTTGAGTATATGAAGAATATTATTAAGTTCTGTGTTTCGTTATTGTGAGGTAGTTTTTTGTTAAATTAGGTTAAGTTTCATTATAAAGTAAGAAGTTTAATTTTTGAGATTTAGATGAATAGACTGGCAGTTAATATAATACTGAGAGACGTAAATAGTATTTTTTTATACATAAAGTGCATAGATTATCATTTCATTATTTTTTGTTTTGCTGGGACAGCAAATTTTAAGTTAGGGAGAGTGTAACGGACGTCAAATTTTCAACATATATATATATTTTTTTGTTTATTTTCATTATTAAATTAAGATACTTTAAAACATAATAATTCTAACTATTAACAACCATTTGAAACTATCTCTACAATCAATAATAATTGAGTGAAATAGGTGTCATAAGTATTAACACACATGCCATTTTTATTTCAAAGTGGTAATTCAAAAAACTACCCGAGTACTGCACTCAGAATGACTGAGAGTAGTTAACAAATTACTTCATAACACAACTGGTAATTCCTTCTTTATATAGTCAACAATCATTGCTCAATCTATTAAATAATGTAAAACTACTATAAGGTTAGTATATAGACTATTTTTGATAATAAATGTTCCATAACAAGCAGATATACATAATATAAACCATATTATTAACTTAAAAGATCAGTCGATTTCATGCGCACCTTCTATGCGCATCTATCCAAAGTTTATTAACTTTTATAATAACTATCAAAATGTATGTTAATAGAGATATTTATTTATATTAGGTTTTTTTTACTTGTATTAAGTCTTTAGATTATATGTAATGTAGAAAAATTAATTATCTTGTCTGTATTTAGAAGTTTTTAGTAAAAATGCTATATTCTGTGCATCAGTTAGATGCTATTTACCTATTTATAATGACTTAAAATACCCTTTACATGTGATAATATATCTAAGAATAATGTTACCTATTTTATTATATTATTTGTAAGTACTCGTATTACCTATAAGTTAATGTTTATACAGAAATTCGTTGATGCCATAAGAAAAAGAAGAACCAAATAAATAGGCCAGTTACCCTTAAAATATGTTTTCGAATGTCTTATATCATTCTTTATATCATATATATTATTTTTTGTATATTTATTATTTATTATAGTGTTACATCATAAATGTTTATTGTAATAAAATATGTCTTTGATTAATATATGTGTGATTAGGATTTTATAGAAATAACATATAATTTGATTGATTCTTCACAGTCTGAATAGGATATCCGTCCAGAATTTGAAATCTTAAATTAGGAAAATAAGTTAGAATACTTATCCCTCAAAGGAAGTTGGCTCAAATAACGAAAAATTAGGTTGAGATCTTATACCTCATGGAAATCTGTTCAAAGGGAGGAAAATAAGTTGGAATACTTATCCCTCAAAGGCTATTGGAATTGAAGTAACTTTTCTGTTTTCTCCCCTATTTACAGTAATTCTTGGCTGAGGTCAAAGTTACATCTTTTTCTTCCCTCTTTTCTGTAATTCTTGGCTGAGGTCAAGGTTACATCTTTTTCTTCCCTCTTTTCTGTAATTCTTGGCTGAGGTCAAGGTTACATCTTTTTCACCCCTCTTTTCTGTAATTCTTGGCTGAGGTCAAAGTTTCATCTTTTTCACCCCTCTTTTCTGTAATTCTTGGCTGAGGCCAAAGTTACATCTTTTTCTCCCCTCTTTACAGTAATTCTTGGCTGAGAACAAAGTTACATCTTTTTCTCCTCTCTTTTCGGTAATTCTTGGCTGAGGTCAAAGTTACATCTTTTTCTCCTCTCTTTACAGTAATTCTTGGCTGAGGTCAATGTTACATCTTTTTCTCCCCTCTTTTCGGTAATTCTTGGCAGAGGTCAAAATTACATCTTTATCTCCCCTCTTTTCGGTAATTCTTGGCTGAGGTCAAAGTTACATCTTTTTCTCCCTCTTTTCAGTAATTCATGGCTGAGGTCAAAGTTACATCTTTTTCTCCCCTCTTTTCAGTAATTCATGGCTGAGGTCAAAATTACATCTTTATCTCCCCTCTTTTCGGTAATTCTTGGCTGAGGTCAAAGTTACATCTTTTTCTCCCCTCTTTTCAGTAATTCATTGCTGAGGTCAAAGTTACATCTTTATCTCCCCTCTTTTCGGTAATTCTTGGCTGAGGTCAAAGTTACATCTTTTTCTCCCCTCTTTTCAGTAATTCTTGGCTGAGGTCAAAATTACATCTTTATCTCCCCTCTTTTCGGTAATTCTTGGCTGAGGTCAAAGTTACATCTTTTTCTCCCCTCTTTTCAGTAATTCTTGGCTGAGGTCAAAGTTACATCTTTTTCTCCCCTCTTTTCAGTAATCCTTGGCTGAGGTCAAAATTACTTTACTTATCTCCCCTCTTTTCAGTAATCCTTGGCTAAGGTCAAAATTACTTTTTCCCTTTTCTGTAATTATTGATTGGATGGACGCACAGATTTACGTTAAAAATCAGTGATTAACCAACAGGTCTTAGTTACAGCCTTCCTCTCTACTTTCCCCTTTTCTGTGATTTATGACTGAGTTTAAACTCACAGTATTGTCTCCAATAGTCTGACGTACAAACTTGACCATATGTACCTTATCTATTATTAATAATTAATTTAGGTGTTGTACTTGCAGATAATCTATGATAAGATTTATTAATATATTATTATCAAAGAATCAAGTATTTAATTTACCCTCTGTTTGTAGTTTCCTGTTACAATATATACTTATTAGATTATTTCTTTTATGGAATACACTCTTTATACATTACTACAAAAGCATGATTATTTTCAAAATGTTATCTTACCAGGGTTTTCCTCCATAATTGGCTAAAATGAGATTGCAGGAGCTCCGTTGCGACACAACCACACCCAATAGTAATTAGCTTATAACTGACGCTCAAATGTAAACAACACGCTGACTCTTCGGCGGGGAAGTGCCTAGAACTGTACTCTAAAGATCAGTTGGTCCTACGAATGTATGGACTTGGCCAATATTTCTATAAATGTATTTATTTAAAAGTAGACTTTGAAGTACAACCAGGCGGTAAAGGGTTAATAGTACAATAAGAGGCAGTGAAAAAGAGACCAATATACAGTTTTTTCATGTATCGGTTAACGATTTATAAGTATTTGAAAAAGAGGAAACATTTTTGTGGCCCATACTGTATTATTAATAATATGCTCATATAAGTAGTACTCTAATAACTCTATAGCAAATGATCTTTCTATAACTCATAGAAAATGAGATATATAATCAAGGAGTGACAATAATAATAATTAACTAGGTAGGTAGGTACACAACTAGTTTAAAACTAGGCATAAAAGCCTAAGTAAATTAGCAAGCTTATTATTAGGTACCCAAATATCAGGGTAACTTCTGGTTAATTTCTGAATTATTGGACGGTTCAACATTTTCGATCATGTAAGAAAAAAGTATATAGGTTTCTGGTACCAACCTAAATAATAATTATTAGGTAGGCTAGGTATAAATATAACCTACCTACTTATTTCTTAGTTACGTAATCATAAATGTTGAACCGTCCATTAAGTTATAATTTTCCCTTTCTCTATGTATCTCAGTGTCTCGCTACCTAATCTACCTCTACCTACCTATCGGAGGTTCGGTTTTTTAGTACTAATGATAAATAATAATAGAGTTTACAACTACCTTGTTAGTAAACTGAATACCAAGATAGTTTTCTATGATTTCTTACTGCTTAGGACTGATGACCACGTTCAATAGGCTGGCAGCCACTCTGCAAAGCATGCACTATCAGTCTCCAGATACTTTTTTTTTGTGCAATTTGTCTCCAAAAATTTCCAATTTCTCCTCAAAATGGCCAAACATCTCTAAATACTCTCCAATAATTACATGTAAACATAGGAATTGAAAAAAAGAGTTGTCACCGAATAATTCATAAGGTCATTTTCAAGGCCTCGACAGTTTCCGGTTAATCTTCACCACTTCATCCATCTTCTGCAGACTGGGCCAATTTTGAGCAAAAACTTCACAAATTCTGACCCAAGACAATTTGGCTCATTTTTTTTTTATTTCAAGCTAAAATTAACATGGGAACATAGAAAATAATTCAAAATTTTGAGCCAATTAGTAATTACATATATCTGAGTTTTGACCATTTGAAATGAAATGTGAGCCAATTAATTGGCTTTAACTGACATACTCTATAAGATGGACTAACTAGATTATGTGTACTTCTTAGAGCGCATACCTTCGCCGCCGCTTTGACTCGTTCTCTTCCAAAATTTAAATAAACTGCTAAATGGATAATAACCTATCGTCCCACCAAGTTCATGCAATATGGTTCAATACTATTTGATTTATTGAGTTTTCAAAAACCCACTGATTTTTTCATAAACTAACTAGATTATGTGCACTCGGTAGAGTGCATACCTTCGCCTCCGCTTAGTCCCGTTCTCTCCCAAAATTTGAGAAGTTGATAACTGGATAATAACCAATCGTCCCACCAAGTTTCAAGCAATATGGTACAATTCTTTTTGAGTTATCATGTTATAAATGACCTTGACCTTTGAATGGATCGCTTCCAAAATTCTACCAGATCGATCCTGGACAATGACCAATCGTCCCATCAAATTTCATACAATTTGGTTGTGTGATGGTTCCCCTTTGGGGTGATCTCATCAACTGTGGTACCTTATAACAGTCCACTGTATGGGTTCTTTTAGTGATTAGAATCATACTCTTTTATTTATCTTTTCAGATTCCTCGGTATATCTATTAATCTCCTTCTACTAAATACTCATTGCCATGCCCTAGAACCAACTTGCTTATATGGTTCCGACCTCAGGCCTATGGTCAATGCTCCAAAGTATTTAGGTTAAATAACACTTTCTTTGTTATAACTCAAAAGGGATTGTATTTCTAGATCAAGCAATAATTACAACACAATGCACTTCACTAAGCACTCACAAGTATTTGTCTCACAACTAAAGACTTGAGATTTAGATGTTAATCTCATGCGAGCCAAATGGTAACTAGCTGTGAATGCTCATTACACATAGTTATATAGGTTCGCCAAAGCAGTTATGCGTACACAAGTAATGTGTTTGCATCACTACATTGCTCCCCCATTTCGAAAATTTCAAAGTTACAATTCACAATTTCCAAGACTAACAGCTGGCCTCTCTGAACATTGTTATTCAATAGTTGACAATGTTTAGATGCGCACCCTGTTAGTGGAAATCTGTGTATTGGATCTCTTAAAATTTCTCGAACCGGCTATAATTGTATTACTAGTAAATTGATCAAAAATATAAGTTTAATTCAATTGTTTCTAACATTCTAAAAAAAAATACTAAAGTGCATCAATAACTTTTTATAAAATTTTATCTTACCTATACAATCTTAACTTTTGCTTTAACAATATTTTTTATTTATTTTATTTATAATATATTGTAAGTACTAGAATCTAGTGATTCTGATGATGATTTTGGTGAGGATACATCAAATATGATCTCTGCGAATCTTATTTCATCCCAAGATGATGCGCCACAAAACTCTGGATCAAGAAAATCAATGACTGCAAGAGATCGTCTAGGAAATTAGCAATTGTTGGTTTATTTTGTAAAATATTGTTTATTTGGTTAAAATTTGTGTTTATATCGTATGCATTATTCTGTTTTGTTCTCTGAGTAATGTTCATATTTTACTAATTTTGAGGAAAATATATTTTTATACATTAGTAATCGTACAAATCTTTCGTTTTTTGATTGATTTTTTTCCTAATATAGAGAATGAATATATTTGTACTATTAGAAATGACTAATTTAATTATTCAGTTCGTTATTTATGAATTTTTGGCTATTTTTGTAATTTTAGGAAAAAACTAATTTCTAATTTAGAAAATGTTCAAAGAGGACGATGTATTTATTTTGATAAATAAACCAACATTTTTTTATTCATCTGAAATCTATTTATGTATTCCTAACCCTGGAATAATCAAATGAACCTAAGTTTTCATGTTTTTTCCATTTGTTCTGATGCATGTAAATTTGCTGATTTGGGCCACATGTGTACCAATACGCGATTGTGGATAGTACCTCATGGTACACATGTGGTACAATACGCGAAGAACGTGTTAATGTGTCTGCTATTCCGATTACTAGAGGTATGCCGATTACTGGCACAATCACCCTACTGTCCTACGGTCTTAAAATCTAAGTTTCTATCTTTAATTTGTGTGCTATTTTTGAATCCTTCTAATTTCATTTGTTTGTCTATAAATTCTCTTAAAAAGTTTGTGATTTGAGTTAGTCCCAAATGCAACTTTTCTTCCGATCATATTTTCCTTGTTTAAGTTTAAATCCTCGATTTTTGTCATATATTTGTATAATTTATTTATTATGCTATTTTAAAATTAGTTTTTGTATCTGCTTGCAAGCACCGTTTTGTTCGTTTTTCTACGTTTTGAACATTTTTGCAAGCTTTCAATAATTCAGACTACAAACCTACCACTGCATTTATCTTCTTCCTCATCCCTTCAACAATAAAACGCATTACCTAAAATGAATAAAAAGTGAGCACAGGATTTGAGACCAGAATAAATAGCATGGCGAAGTATTAAAAATTAATTATCCACTAAATATGTCGAGTGCGATAACGCATAATAATCAGTAGTCTTCTTATATTAGCAGATGAAAACGGATATTTCACATTATGAGCTAATAATTATGACGATCACTGTACATGAATAAATAATCATATAGTATTGTGAATTACTAGTACGAAATATTTAAATAAGTTTTAATTTTACTATATTTCAATCAAACAGTAATTAAAAAATATACAACATCAATGCACTCATTTATTTAATTAAAATAATCTTAACATAGTCAACAAGGCAATTTACTCTCAGGTATTTTCAAATAATAATTCCATCACTTCCCCCAAATCTGTCCCTCTGACAGCGTCAATCATTACTTAACTTCAGCAGCAAACATCGAACTTAGACACGGACTGGTAAGCACAACTTGGAGCTAATGATGGACAGTGCGTCGTCCCAATGGGATAAAGACACAAAGCAGTAGATCTTTCTGTGATCATAACGAAGGCAGTCATCAGTCATCGTATTTTGTCACTTAAGAGATAGAAAAATGTTTGAATACGTAGATTGATTCTATTAACCTATTTTTCACTGTTGATGAAATAAATATATCCATTAAAATTATTGTTTAATTTTGTTTGCAAGATGATTTTTTTTCCATTTGATTGATTGCAGCTTTTGACATACATTAATAGATGAATCACATTTGCGATAACGGTAGGTTAATTTTTGAATTCATATCACCAATTAATTTGAGTGTTTGATAGTTTTATAATTGACAGTAAAATTGGTATATTTCTATTCTTTTCTATTCATTTTATTGTTCCAATAAAATAACTTGAAAGGAGGGATATATTAATTTCGTCAAACTGAAGTATAGTAAGTATGATGTTAATTGACAATAAATTAGTCAATGATTTAATTATTAGGAGTTATTTTCGTAATTCTAGTTAAATCGAATTTATTTCATTTGTAAGAAATTCTTGAAATTTATTAGACGATTATATTTGATGAATAGTTTCACCTAGTAAATGAGCCTCAGGAAAGACGATAATTTATCAAATCTTTGAATTGAATGGAATAGCAAAATAGGAGGAAGGTGAATGAAGGTGTAGGAACTGTATGACAGTATGAGCACATTGTTTTAAATATACAGTTCGTACTCTAGAGTGGACACTATTGTTGAAGAGAATGTTCGCAGTGTAAGAGACCACAAAGTAGTAAGGGGTGATGGGATTCCTTAGTTATCCACTCAATATCCATGTCAGAGATCACACTGAGAATATGGAGTTTCGTAATATCTGATCTTGATGAGTTAGTTCTGGTGTTGGTGGTTCCAGACATTCACTATGTGTCAGTGCTACTGTACAGTAGCGAGCATAAGTTAAGGGCCAGGGAAACAAATTCAACATTTTTGTTTATAGCTGTCAATACATGACAGATTTAAATTTAGTTTTAGCGCCAAAGGTGATCTATTGGAAGGATTGGACTGAAACAAGTAATAAATATTGTAAGTTTTAATTCCTATCTATGAACAAAAGTGAAAAATCTAATTAGTTAGATAATGAAGTTGATAATGCTATGATATTATGGAAGAGATTATTTAGATTCAAGAGGTAAGCTATTTTTTGGGATTACTCTCTTCTAACGTCCACAGTGCTATTCTTTCATTCCATACTCATCTTAGGGTGGTGAGAGGATATTCCGGGAGTAAGATCAAGGTTAGGTCAGGAGTTCCCAACTTAGGGTGGTGGAAGTATTTTCCGGGAGTGAATTTTAGGGTTAGGTATCACCGGTGAAATGTACAGGAGACTCATCTAGCCTCTGGACTGCAAGACTCGTTTAGTCAATGGAGAGCAATAAACAAAACTGTAGTGCCAGTCAGCGTCCCAAACAAGAGTGAATGCAAAAATGATCCGATTATTCTCTACTTGAAATATAGCACAAGCATTTATTGCCCTGTCATTCGCAAAGAAACTTATATAGTTGATCAGCTCTACTATACAGGGTGGCGCAAAAAAAGGAAACCCATTTTCAAATTAGTTTATTTTACAAACTATCAATGCTAAGAAATTCTAAAAACACAGTTTTATTCGTTTACTTTTTTTTGCTTTTAGCTAGATAATTTGTTTAGAAGTACGACAAAAATTGAACATCCTCCAGCGAATTAAAAGAAGTTAAATAAAAAGGGCTTGCGCGAGCACGAAATATATGAAAAAAGTCAGAAGAGGTATAATTAATTTTATATGAATGTAAATACATTAAATTCTACTGTTTTTTGTAACAAACAAGAGAAAAAAAAATTATCATTTGAAGTGTTTTTTTGAAGATAAAATTGATATCTCTGCCATTAATTTTTATCTCCTATTCGATACCTTCAAAATGCAGCTTTCAAAAGAACAAAGAGTTTTTGTTGTAACAATTTTTTTAATCACTAAGTTTTACGCAGGTTCATCCTCATTTTGAATATTGCTTTCCGGAAACATTTCCACCAGCTGAAAAACCATATTGACAAATGTTGATAAGTTCAAAACTGAAGAAACCACTTCAAATTTGAACAAAAAGTGATCATGTCGCAGGTGAAAAGAATGAACACATGAAAACAGTAATCTCTTTCATGAACAACTTATTGAAAATACAAAAATATAAATCAGGTGGTAAGGATTAGATATTGTTGGCAAGATATTAAATATTATCCTTTCAAGATGCATGTAAGGCTCGAACTCCTAGAACTGATTTACTGCACCGTCTAAATTTTGCAAAATGTCTTTTGCAAAAAAATGCACATTATGTATAAGATATCGTAATTGGTGATGAAGATGTATTTCCATGAATGAAAGAGTCAATAACGTTAATTGAATGAAAAATTCTAGGATTTTATTTTTGCTACTACCATGAGAAAATAAATTATTCCTATTATGAATATTTTTGTGCATTTCGTGCTCGCGCAAGCCCTTTTTATTTCTTTTTTTTTTTAATTCGCTGCAGGATGTTTAATTTTTGTCTTAACTCTTATCAGATTATCAAGGTAGATGCAAAAAAAAGTAAACGAATATAACTGTGTTTTTAGAAATTTCTAGCTTTGATAGTTTGTAAAATAAACTAATTTGAAAATGGGTTTTCTTTTTTTTTTGCGCCATGGCTCCCTGTATAAGTAGTGGTTAAATCGACCGGCAATGGATTTTGAAAACTTATTTATTAATGAAGCTGTGGTTCTGAAATTTCGTACCCATATATAAAATTGAATTCACTATCGCTTTTTGTTCATGGCATTTTTTCTATTAGACCCATAGCAAACGAATTATTAGAATTTCCAAAAAGCTTAAGACTTTTTTTGGTTGAAGCTACGGCATTGCAGTTTTTTGCATCCGATTCTCCAGGGGATTGCATAGAATCGTAGAAGCGTTTTGTTCGAATTTCTGATTATTTTTCGAAATATTAAAAAAAAAAAAAAATTAATTTAACCCTAGTAATCTAGGGACGGATCAGTTTAAATTCATCGCGGGTAAATTCATTGCAGTAAATTCATTGCGGTAAATTCATCGCATGGTAAATTCATCGCGTGGTAAATTCATCGCATGGTAATTTCATCGCAGGTAAATTCATCGCATAATAAATCGTCGTTAACATAGGAAGTAGATAATACAAATAATAGTGAGGTAAATAAAAAAAGATTTTTTTAAAAAGACATTGAAACGTTACAAACAATATGCTGCATCGACAATCGGTCCCAGGACAATTGAGCTTCAGGAAAATTGGTCCCAAGGACAATTATTAGGCTCACGACAATTAGGCCCAGAACAATTGGGCTCCAAAACAATTGAACCCAGAAAAAATGGGCAGAAGACACAATAAAGAAGTGTTATTTTGTTATTATTAGGGTAGTGACAATATCATATTTGAAATATGTTTTATATTCTCTATATATATGTTTGTAATTTTTTAATTCGTTTGGTATACTTGGTAAGGTGAATATTAGAAATTATAAGCCCGTTAAATCACATTTGTATACTAATCTCATGTTTCGGTGTAATGAAAATCTTTGAAGTATTTAAATATTTTTTTTATTAACTTGAACCATGTTACGTGAATTTTGAAGATTTTCGTGACATTGAACTAAGAAAAAGTCAAGAGTTGTAGTGATAAAATGAGATGGTGAAAATACCTTTTGTAATACTAATTTATGAAACTCTTCTATATTGAACACTGAACAGTGAACAGGTTTCAACAAATTCACATTAACTTTAATTCGACTTGTATGTTCCAATAATTCCAGCATGTCTTGGAGGGCTACGGCATTCTTTAAATACCCACATTCTTATTTTCTATTGTCTCTTCATCTAAAATAGCTACATTATTATTTTCTATTGGCTACATCCTAACTCATTCACTATACAGGAATTTACTATAGAGGTACTGTAACTAGGAAATATGTTGCTTACATGACCTATCTCAGAACAGAAAATTATAGTAATTTCAAATAATAAAACCATTTATTCATGAAATGAATATGTTCTATTAAAAGATATATATTTCTCATAACAAGAATGTTTTTTTTTCATATTAGGAATATTCTATATTTTAATGATGCTCAAAACTTTATATTTTTATACCAAACGTATATTGTCACATCCCCAGTTATTACGGTAGCAATGGTCTTTAATTAAGTTAATACAGTAAACTCTGAAAAAAAATGGGCAAATAATATACTGGTCCTTGGGACCAATTGTCCGGGATCCAATTGTCGCAGGGCCTAATTGTCCTGGGCCCAATTGTCTTGTGCCCAATTGTCGTGGCCCAATTGTCGGTCAACGAAATAATATATGGATATGTTGCTAAAGCAAACCGTTAATATTAAGATTAAATTCTATCGTTACAACTTCAAAAAAAATATATCTAAATTACTTTTAAAAAGATAAATTGTAATCAATACCTCTTAAATAATTAGAAAACCTGGTTCCCATTTACTGAGGCAATTATGCTTTGCTGATCATATTTTCAAAGATGTGTAGCATTTACAGTTATGTTGTTCTTCAAGGGGACCGCCCCCCGAAGAAATATCGTAATTTTATCATTATTTTTTATCATTATGTATCGTATAACTCTAAACCCCCCGGGGGAGAGGGAGAAAGGGAAAAGTGGGCCGGGGGGTAGGGAGTCAATATGTACTCTAAAAACCATCTCTCAGCCAATTATAATTCGTAATAATTAATTATCTCGCTATATCTGGTATCTAATCTACCACTATATAACGCCGACACCAATGAATGCAAAGAAAGATTGCTCAGTTATCGCTAAACCTTTGAAGTGGATGGACGCTGCGTGTCAGATCATCAAACTTTGAAAGGAAATTCCTACTAATTCGGAGTTCTACATATCTTGTAATTCAAAACATCCCACCTGTTTTTTGGTTAAAGCTAGAGCATTGCGGTTTTTTGCATTCGATACTCCATAATGATATCTACTATAAGGTTGCCTTCGATTTTTGGTTTTCGAATTTGTTGTAGAAAATTTTTTCCGACTAAGTTTTCTTTTCAGATTTTTTTTTTTTTTATGAAAAAGTCAAAATTTAGAAAACCCATTCGAAAATCAAAAATCGAAGGCAATCATATTGTAGATATCAGTATGGAGAATCGAATGCAAAAAACCGCAATGCTCTAGCTTCAACCAAAAAACAGGTGGTTTTTTTTTTAAAATGGTTCGAAATTTGTTCGAAATTCGAATAACTCGTTTTCTATGGGTCTAATCGAAAAAATGTCACGAACAAAAACGATAGATAATTTAATTTTATATATACATACAAGGTTTCAGAACCATAACTTCAATAATAAAAATTTTACAAAATTTTGGGGTCGGTCCCCTCAAACTATGAGTAGCTACCAAAATACGTAATTTGGGTCGTGGACCGATAATTGTGCCCTAGACAATTGGGCTCCACGACAATTGGGCCCAACGACAATTGGGCCCTGGAAAATTGGGTCCACGACAATTGGACCCTGAGACAATTACATTATTTTCCAATTTTTTTCAGAGTTTATTATATTAACTTAATTAATAAAAGACCCTTGCTCCTGTAATAACTAGGTTTGTGACAATATGCGTTCTGTATAAAAATATAGTCTTGAACATATTTAAAATATAGAATATTTCTTACACGAAAAAAATGTTCTCGTTATGAAAAATAAATATTTTTTAATAACATATTCTTTTCATGAATAAATACTATTATTCTTTTAAACTACAATAATTTTCTGTTCCGAAATAGGTAATGTAAGCAACAGATTTCCTAGTTACAGTACCTCTATATATGTGAACTCTTGTGAGGTAAATGAGTTAGAATGTAGCCAATAGAAAATGAAAATGTAGCAATTTAAGGTGAAGAAACAATAGAAAATAAGGATGGAGGTATTTTAGACATGCCGGAATTATTGGAACATACAAATTGAATAAAAGTTAACGTGAATTATTTGAAGCCTGTTCAATGTTCAATATTGAAGAGGCTTATGAATTATTATTACAAATGTATTCTCATAATCTCATTTTATCCAAACAACTGTTCAATGTAACGTTTAACCTTATGAATCGAATTTAAAAAATATAAACTTATTTTTAGAGAATATAAAGCATATTTCAACGATAATATTGTCACTTCCCTAGTGAAAACAAGCTAACATTTTTTTAATTGTGTCTTCTGTTCAATTTTTCTTCTGGGCTTAATTGTTTTGGGGCCCAATTGTCGTGGGCCCAATTGTCTTGGGGCCCAAATGTCTGGGGCCCAATTGTCGTAGGGCTCAATTGTCTTGGGTCCAATTGTCGGTGAACACTAGAATGATAAAATCCTATCATTTAAAATAAACTAGCATCACAGATTCGTACAAACAAGTTACCCTAATCCAGCGAAAAAAATGTAAGGTCGGCGCGATAATTTGCAAAAAGTATATATAAGTTTATCAATTTAATTTTATAATGTGCCAAGCGATGAATTTACCATGCGATGAATTTACCATGCGATGAATTTACTATGCGATGAAATTACCATGCGAGGAATTTACCATGCGAGGAATTTACGGCGATGAATTTACCGCGATGAATTTCCCGGATACCCAATCCTCATAAAAAACTATTAATAATTTTTTTTTCAAACCGATTTGGAAGCTGTCTTTTCATGACTTTTACTTTGAACATGATTGCATACGATTATACAAAAAAGAAGGAGATAAAAGTCAAGATACTCGTATTGTGAGCATTTATTCAAATATACAGGGTGGTTCAAAAAAAAACTGAACACAAGTTTAAGTTAGTATATATCAAGAACTGTTGAAGATATATGCATCTTTTTGATATAGTTTTCATTGATGAACCCTTCTCCAACCACAGTTAAGTTTTAATCAAGTTTCAATCATTTTTGTGAATGTTATAAGGATTTTATTAATGGGTAAGGAAAATGGCTTTTGCACAAATAGTTAGAAAACCTAAGAAATATTGGTTTCTTATCTTCGATTGAAATTTTACTTTAAGTATATAAATTATTGTTCTTTGGCATTCACCAATGGATGTGTAAATATCAAAGGGAGGTTTTAATGAAGAAAAATAATCGAAAAGTCAATTTGTTAAGATTTTATAACAGTTTTAGTGAGAGCTGGCGCGCACGGACCAGTCCCTAGGTTACTGAGCAAACTTTTAAAGGCTAGGTTACTAGGGTTAATATTTCTAAAGTTAATTTGAAATTCGAACATAACTCTTCTACGATTCTAGATAATGTCCGGGAGCATCGAATGCAAAAACACCGCAATGTCGTAGCTTCAACCAAAAAAAAAAAAAACCTTAGATGTTTGGATACCATAATTTTTAGCTTTTTTGAAGTGCCTCAAAATGACATTCAAAGTTATTGCTTTGTTTGGCACTAAATCTCCACGAGCATGGACAAGCTATGCTCGCTATTATCCACTCGGAGATGAGAGTATCATCAGGCGCCACCTGACTCACTGTTGTACAGTTCAACATAGCAATAACCACGACACCAAATCAAAATAAACTAGGTTGGTACTCATGGGATGGCCCGGGCTCATCACGGCGAGGATCAGCCCAACCTAATGTGTTTTATTCCGGAAAACAGGTGGGAGCGAAACACCGATTGCATTAGTAGACTTACTCTTAAACAAATTAAAATATTTTCAATATTGATAGAGGAGCACAGTAGAAAATTTAGGTTATATAGTGAGTCACGTCAAGGAAGATGAACTACTAATGTACAAAGTTAGAAATGACACAAACCACACTCCCGCTAGATCCACTCTTGGAATGTATGGTCCTCGTATTCTGCAATAGGTGCCAAGACCAGCTTATCTCAATTGAGCGTTACTGGTACATTTAACTTCTATAACAACTAAACCCAATCTAATAAACTATAACATCTATCATTCCCTAAAAGATCTTCCTGAACTAATGGAGCCAACTGAAGATTGTCGGTTATTTATCATGAATAGGGGAGGGTGGTCATCAATGGGACACTGGGAACAATAGGACATGCTGAATAACTTTTTTATTTGAGGGTAATTTTTAACAAAATCTTAGTGGTAAATTAAGCATACTTCAGTGCATTCACTCGCATTGCATTCAGCGGTTGGGGTGCAGTCAGCCCTGTGTAAAAGCGAAAACGTGTTTTAGAGGTGATGAAACTAAATATTTCGTACTTTGTTTCAATTGTTATAAATCTGTAAATTTAACATATAATGCTTACGGCATTTTTACATGATATTAAGTAATATGTAAAATATGATCATTTGAAAGGATTGCCTTTATACTTTTGTAGTTGAGCCGCTACACCCATATGTTTTCAAAATGGCGTCATGGTGATCATTGGCACAGAAAATTTGGTTAACAATGGGACAGTGACTTATTGTCAACCAAACTGTCTAGTTACTCCATATGAATCAATATATCTATTTTTTTGATACAATAACGTGAACTGTAGCTTCAGAGCTTCTTGTAGAAACAGAGCTTCCAGCTGTAGCGGGACTTTCGATCATGTTCAAGGGCTTTAGCAATCTGAGGTCATCACAAAGCACTGCATAGAGAACAAATTTCACTAATAAAAGAAAAAGACGCAGCATGATTGCAACGGATACACCAGAGAAAGAAGAGCTTTTTGCTGGTGCCACTAAGGATAAGGCCTTCGAAATCACTTCATAAAGTATCTGACGTAGATGGCCTGTGAACTATTGTTCTTGGTCTGGTATATAACTCTTAATCTAACTGATCCATTCGTCTGAAGAACTCAAATCTCCACCGAAAATGTTGAAAATGAAGATTTATGCACTTGTAAAATTTGAGGCGACTTCTAAAACGTATTATGTTGGCCAAAATCATGAAAAAGATAAGTACGAAATATTGATGTTAGGCGAAGATTCAAGTGCAATGAGCTTAATTTTCCAAATGTTCCTGACATGGCTTCGGTGAAGTTAGAGGACATTAAACTGATATTATATGAACTAACTAAGTGTAAGACAACATAAAGAGATAATTCGAACTTGAAATTTGACCATAACCTCAACAATATACAAGTTTGATAAACTGTACCATCGTTCACCAGGGCATGTCCCATTGTTCACCAGTGCTGTTATACAATGGGACAATTTTTTTGTTTTTTATTTAATTTTTTTCTAGTCAACAGAATATGTGATAGCATTCGAGTTGGTTTCATTTTATAAAGGAATATCTATATTACACATGGATTTTTTATTTTTCATATTATGCCCATAGTAAATGAAATATCAATCTTTCTGTGTTTTTTGTCCCATTGATGACCACCCTCCCCTACCATAGTCACAATAAATAAACATCAAGGGTTGCCAACAAATCTAGGTTGCCACGATAAGAGTAAAAAACACAGATATAAAACAACCTAGCAATATATAACGTAAAATAGCTTAAAATTGATAATGTCTATCTAATAATGCACACAATGGAATATCCTTTATTTTTCTATTAACTAGAATGCATAACTCAATTTTGTTGGAGATAATATAAGTGGTTTTGAAAATAGTCATTTATTTCTACTAAAAACATTTGTAAAATCAATCCAATTGGATAATAATACTCTAATAGTAAGTTTTCTTTTAATCATTGCAGCGAACAGTGAGAACTTATATGTTACTAATCAAACTCCGACCTATGTAAATAATGATTGAAGTTGCAATCTGATTATAATTTGTTATATTGACTAATTATGTAAATACCATTTTCCAATTAAATATATCATTCGTATCATTTTATTGTGTGTATCAATTATTTCTTGTAAAGAGATGAAACTTTGAAAATTCATTGGATCTGTTCACCAAATATTATTTGTAACTAATACCATAATAAAACTTAAATTACGTTAATTGAGTCTCAAGCCAATTATCGTGAAACTATTAAATGTACTTTAACAGTTCATATATATTATATACTATTGCATCACTCTAAAAAGTTTAATGTAAGTGATAATATTTCTATTTCATCACAAGAACTTTGTTCATTAGTACAACATAATTACGCTCTCGGTTTTTGCAGAACGGAAAAGAATAACAAATATTGACACAAGAAGAAATAAATTACGTTGTTTACTTCTGTCAAAAGCAGGAGACTGAAGAGAAGTTTATGAAAAATGCATGTGGGAATGAGAGTAAGAAATGCATGTGAGAATGAGAGTAAGAAATGCATATGAGAATGGGAGTAAAAAATGCATGTAAGAATGTGAATAAGAAATACATGAGAGAATGAGAATAAGAAATGCATATGAGAATGGGAGTAAAAAATGCATGTAAGAATGTGAATAAGAAATACATGAGAGAATGAGAATAAGAAATGCATGTGAGAATGATAGTAAGAAATGCATGTGAGAATGAGAGTATGAAATGCATGTGAGAATAAGAGTAAGAAATGCATGTGAGAATGTGAGTAGGAAATGCATGTGGGAGTGAGAGTAGGAAATGCATGGGAGATTGAGAGTAAAGAATGCATGTGAAAATGAGAATAAGAAATGCATGTGTGAGAATGAGAATGAGAAATGCTTGTGAGAATTTGAAATGCATATGCGAATGTGAATAAGAAATGCATGAGAGAATGAGAGTAAGAAATGCATGTGTGAGAATGAGAATAAGAAATGCTTTTGAGAATGAGAATAAGAAATGCATGTGAGAATGTGAATAAGAAATGCATGAGAGAATGAGAATAAGAATTGCTGTGAGAATTAGAGAAAGAAATGCATGTGAGAGTGAGAGTTAGAAATGCATGTGAGAGTGAGAGTAAGAAATGTACGTGAAAATTAGATTAAGAAAGGCATGTGAGAATGAAAATAATTAATGAATGTGAGAATGAGAATAAGAAATGCATGTGAGAATGAGAGTAAAAAATGCACGTGAGAATGATAATAAGAAATGCATTCAAGAATGAGAATAAGAAATGCATGTGAGAATGAAAATAAGAAATGCATGTGAGAATGAGAATAAGAAATGCATGTGGGAATGAGAATAAGAAATGAATGTGAAAATAAGAATAAGAAATGCATGTGAGAATGAGACTAAGAAATGCATGTGAGAATTAGAGTAAGAAATGCATGTGAGAATGAGACTAAGAAATGTATGTGAGTATGAGAATAAGAAATGCATGTGAGAATGAGAATAAGAAATAGATGTGAGAATGAAAATAAGAAATGCATGTGGGAGTGAGAGTAAGAAATGCATGTGAGAATGAGAGTAAGAAATGTATGTGAGTGTGAGAGTAAGAAATACTGTGAGGATGAGAGTAAGAAATGCATGTGAGAACGAGAATAAGAAATGCATGTGAGAATGAAAATAAGAAATGCATGTGAGAATGAGAATAAGAACTGCATGTGGGAATGAGAATAAGAAATGAATGTGAGAATAAGACTAAGAAATGCATGTGAGAATGAGACTAAGAAATGCATGTGAGAATTAGAGAAAGAAATGCATGTGAGAATGAGACTAAGAAATGTATGTGAGTGTGAGAATAAGAAATGCATGTGAGAATGAGAATAAGAAATAGATGTGAGAATGAAAATAAGAAATGCATGTGAGAATGAGAGTAAGAAATGCATGTGAGAATGAGAGTGAGAAATGCATATGAGAATGGGAGTAGAAAATGCATGTGAGAATGAGAGTAAGAAATGCATGTGGAAATGAGAGTAAGAAATGCATGTGAGAATGGGAGTAGAAAATGCATGTGAGAATGAGAGTAAGAAATGCATGTGAAAATGAGAGTAAGAAATGCATTTGGGAATGAGAATAAGAAATGCATGAGATAATGAGAATAAGAAATGCATGTGAGAATGAAAGTAAGAAATGCATGTGAGAATGAGAGAAAGAATTGCAAGTGAGAATGAGAATAAGAAATGCATGTGAGAATGAGAGTAAGAAATGCATGTGAGAATGAGAGTAAGAAATGAATGTGAGAATGAGAATAAGAAATGCATGTGAGAATGGGAATAAGAAATCGATGCGAGAATGAAAATAAGAAATGCATATGAGAATGAGAGGAAGAAATGCATGTTAAAATGAGAGTGAGAAATTCATGTGAGAGTGAGTGTAAGATATGCATGTGAAAGTGAGAAATGCACGTGAGAATTAGAGTATGAAATGCATGTGAGAATGAGAGCAAGAAATGCATGTGAGAATGAGAATAGGAAATGCATGTGGGAGTGGGAGTAGGGAATGCATGTTGGAATGAGAGTAAGAAATGCATGTAAAAATAAGAATGAGAAATGCATGTGAGAATGAGAGTAAGAAATACATGTAAAAATGAGAGTGAGAAATGCATGTGAGAATGAGAATAAGAAATGTATGAGAGAATGAGAATAAGAAATGCATGTGAGAATGAGTGTAAGATATGCATGTGAAAGTAAGAAATGCACGTGAGAATTAGAGTATGAAATGCATGTGAGAATGAGAGCAAGAAATGCATGTGAGAATGAGAATAGGAAATGCATGTGGGAGTGGGAGTAGGAAATGCATGTTGGAGTGAGAGTAATAAATGCATGTGAGAATGACAGTGAGAAATGCATGTAAGAATGAGAATAAGAAATGTATGTGAGAATGAGAATAGGAAATGCATGTGACTATGAGAATAAGAAATGCATGATAGAATGAGAGTAAGAAATGCATGTGAGAATGAGATTAAGATATGCATGTGAGAATGAGAGTAAGATATGCATGTGAGAGTGAGAGTAAGAAATACATGTGAGAATTAGAGTTTGAAATGCATGTGAGAATGAGAGTGTGAAATGCATATGAGAATGAGAGTAGGAGATGCATGTGGGAGTGAGAGTAGGAAATGCATGTGGGAGTGGGAGTAATAAATTTATGTGAGAATGACAATAAGAAATGCATGTGAGAATGAGAATAAGAAATGCATATGAGAATGAGATTAAGAAATGCATGTGAGAAGGAGAATAAGATATGCATGTGAGAATGAGAGTAAGATATGCATGTGAGAGTGAGAGTAAGAAATACATGTGAGAATTAGAGTATGAAATGCATGTGAGAATGAAAATAATTAATGCATGTGAGAATGAGAATAAGAAATCATGTGAGAATGAGAGTAAAAAATGCATGTGAGAATGATAATAAGATATGCATTCAAGAATGAGAATAAGAAATGCATGTGAGAACGAGAATAAGAAATGCATGTGAGAATGAAAATAAGAAATGCATGTGAGAATGAGAATAAGAAATGCATGTGAGAATGAGAATAAGAAATGCATCTGAGAATGAGAATAAAAAATTCATGTGATAATGAGAGTAAGAAATGCCAGTGAGAATGATAGTAATAAATGCATGTGAGAACGAGAATAAGAAATGCATGTGAGAATGAACATTAGAAATGCATGTGAGAATGAGAATAAGAAAAGCATGTGGGAATAAGAATAAGAAATGCATGTGAGAATGAGACTAAGAAATGCATGTGAGAATGAGAGTAATAAATGCATGTGAGAATGAGAATAAGAAATGCATGTGAGGATGAAAATTAGAAATGCATGTGAGAATGAGAATAAAAAATGCATGTGGGAATAAGAAATGAATGTGAGACAGAGAATAAGAAATGCATGTGAGAATGAGACTAAGAAATGCATGTGAGAATGAGAGTAATAAATGCATGTGGGAATGAGACTAAGAAATGTATGTGAGTGTGAGAATAAGAAATGCATGTGAGAATGAGAATTATATTTGCATGTGAGAATGAGAGTGAGATATGCATGTGAGAGTGAGAGTGAGAGTAAGAAATACATGTGAGAATTAGCGTATGAAATGCCTGTGAGAATGAGAGTGAGAAATGCATGTGAGATTGAGAATAAGAAATGCATATGAGAAGGAGAGTAAGAAATGTATGTGAGAATGAGAATAAGAAATGCATGTGAGAATGAGATTTAGAAATGCATGTGAGAATGAGAGTAAGATATGCGTGTGAGAGTGAGAGTAAGAAATACATGTGAGAATTAGAGTATGAAATGCAAGTGAGAATGAAAGTGAGAAATGCATAAGAGAATGAGAGTAGGAAATGCATGTGGGAGTGGGATTAATAAATGCATGTGAGAATGACAATAAGAAATGCATGTAAGAATGAAAATACGAAATGCTTGTGAGAATGAGAGTGAGAAATGCATGTGAGAATGACAATAAGAAATGCATGTGAGAATGAGATTTATAAATGCATGTGAGAATGAGAATAAGAAATTCATGTGAGAATGAGAGTAAGAAATTCATGTGAGAATGAAAGTAGGAATTGCATCTGAGAATGAGAATAAGAAATGCATGTGAGAATGACAATAAGAAATGCATGTGAGAATGAGAATAACAAATGCATGTGAAAATGAGAATAACAAATGCATGTGAAAATGAGAGAAAGAAATGCATGTGAGAATGAGAATAAGAAATGCATGTGAGGATGAGAATATGAAATGCATGTGAAAATGAGAGAAAGAAATGCATATGAGAATAAGAATAAGAAATGCATGTGAAAATGAGAGTAAGAAATTCATGTGAGAATGTGAGTAAGATATGCATGTGAGAATGAGAGTAAGAAATGCATGTGAGAATGAGAGTAAGAAGTGAATGTGAGAATGAGAGTAAGAAATGCATGTGAGAATGAGAGTAAGAAGTGAATGTGAGAATGAGAGTAAGAAATGCATGTGAGAATGAGAGTAAGAAATGCATGTGAGAATGAGAGTAAGAAGTGAATGTGAGAATGAGAGTAAGAAATGCATGTGAGAATGAGAGTAAGAAATGCATGTGAGAATGAGAGTAAGAAGTGAATGTGAGAATGAGAGTAAGAAATACATGTGAGAATGAGAGTAAGAAATACATGTGGGAATAAGGGGAATGGATGTCTGTGGAAATCTATAAGATTTGTATTCCTAAAATTCATTAATGAGATTATTTACAATTAGCAAATGCTTCATGCAAACCGAAGTTTATTTTTGCCATATTTTTCTCTCATGCAAATAACTTCATATTTCTTTTAGTTTTAGAGTTTCAAATTTCCGTTCAAAACTCATCCCTCGCAGCAGCTTAATGGACTTCTTGTAAGAGGAGAACAGTTCCTAATAACAGAAGTTGCGGATTGAGAACAAAACTGAGTACAATTTGTTGAGAACAATGATTTCAATAGAAACAGAATGAATATTATAGATAGAAAAATGATCATAGATTGGAGTTCGATATTACGCAGATTTCCAAATTAGCCAATTATAAACCTTATGGAATCGAAAGTTCACTTCAGTTTTATGAAATTCAGTTTGTTATCTATCGAAAACGGTCCATAGTGACATTTGTATCCAATTATAGTATTTTAACGGTGTGAAACACTATTTGTTATACATTATAACCATATGGAATTTAACGGAAAATAAATTTATGAAAGGATTCATCATTCAATTTTTATCCCCAAAAGTCATAATATGACTAAGATAGTTATTATTTGAAGGAAATATCCATTGATTAATAATGAAGGAATAATCAGGGTAGCAGGACATTGTATATTGGATATCCCCACGTTTGTGGGAAAGAAGGAGGATAGTTCGGATATTTTGCCTGACGAGTCCTATCCAAAATGACTATCATGTTGGACAATTTTAATCGGACGTCCGTGTTTTTAGTGAAATATGCACACGAATCCATTTCTTTGTCTAAGATATCATATTTTTTTCTATTTGGCTGGATAGATTTGAAATAGCAAGAAAAGTCACTTTCATCAATACAGGACTTCAAATTAACTCTAAAATAAGGATATCGGACTTTATTTCCGAACAGTTTGTATATAGTTAATCTGTTTAAATTCCCCTCCTCCCAAATGACTACCTATTGAATAGCAAGTAATGAAATTAGTGATTATGTATCGAATCCATTAGCATCTGGTGTTTAAATTATTTTCAAAAATATTTGATTTTAGAGATCTAACTTTTGATTCTAGCTGTAAATAAAAATTAATAGGAAATCAAATCGGATATCTGAGAAATAACTTTAATACTGCATTAATTCATTCAACAAAAACATTTTACTGGGGATAATTTAAAAAGAATTTTGGAACAATCTATAAAGAATAAATGATAATTGCAAATGCATGTGAAAATTGAAGGCTTTGAAAATAGAATAGTTTCACCTAAAATATGATGGGGGGAAAGAAAATCAATGAAAATGAAAAGAAACTTTTATTCGGATACTCAAGTAGTTACATACAATTTTATATGTATAAAAATAACATTATTAATGAAAGCTACTGGTAATTGCAAAATATAAAACAGAGCTGCTCTACAAGAGTTTTTTAATGAGGGATCTTAATTCTTTGGTAGAGGCAGATTTGAGAGTTACAGGTAATTCTTTTGATACCTGTTTTACACTGATAGTACCATTCTTGGAGAATAGTTTGTCAGTCATGTTCTTTTCTTTCAGGAGTCTCAAAATTTTTACTACCTCATCTTCCAAAAGCTTATGATCATACGAGCAGCTTTTCACCTTCTTCGATCGTAGCTCAAATAGAGTCTGGTCACATTCACTGTCGTCTGAGGAAGTGTCGAAAGTAACTTTTCTTTTTCTAACGACTCCAGAAGTAGAGGGAACTGCTGAGTCAGGAGTCACGATATTGCTGATGTTAGGAGAGGATTCTGCGATGGAAGTAGACTTATCAGAAGAAACAGATGATTTATTAGGAGTAGAACAAATCTTATTGGCCATTTCCTTGTTAATTGAATCAATCCCTAAAACATGAGCTACTGAATTGTGCACAAAGCTAAAATCATAGTAGCTATCAGCAGTGCTACATGAATGACTCATTGAGTTTGCTAGATGATTCAAGTGTTCCTCTGAACAGTTCTGTTGTCTGCTGTTGGTTACTTTTGATCCTCTTATAGTTCTCGAAGAAATTTTCTTTCCTGAAGCAGTTTGAAACTTTTGCAGGATCTTAAACGCAGCAGACAGTCCGAGTAATTGATTCTGCTTGTAGTTCAATTTCGGATACGCAGGAAATACGAAAATACATTTATTATCTGAGGTTATTGTTGGACGAAGGTCAGTTATGAATTTAAGCAAAACCGAATACTCCACTTCGTCATAGACAACCGGCGCTGGTTTCCCTGTGTGCGTGTTTTTTTGCTCTGCCACGTTGATTGTAAAATATTTGTCATCATTTATTATAGATTCTGTAGCTTCGTGTACCTCTTGAAGAGTCATTCGCGTCATCTCGAGAGATCGTCTACCAAGTCTAACAGTCGCAACAGCTATGAGAGAATCTCTGACTTTCGTAACCTCTTTTCTGGTGAACTGGAGATGCAATCCGCTAGTCATTTTGCCTTGTACCTCTTTCAGAAAAGCTTTTGTTGATGCTAGAAGACTTTGAATTTCTTCATCTGTGACCAATTTGCTTTTTGCTTTTTTATTTTTCTGAATTACATCTTTCCCTTTCATTTTATTCAAAATGGCAAGCTCTTTCTTTATTTCAGATTTTATTTGTTCATATTTGAAACCTCTTGCTGCCATTTCCTGTTGAGTTTCATCACCAGAAACTTCAGGGCTCTCGATAGATATTAGCAAATATTCAATGAAATTTGAAAATTGCCCAACATATTTCAATTTCGACAAGAATGAAATATTCTTGCACTCGCGAAATTTTCCGAGAATGCTTTTCACGGTGAGTGGTTTGCTAATATCATTGAAAGTTAGGGACTTCCCGCTATCTTTTTCATACTCCAAAAAAACATCCATGGCCATACGTTGCAATCGCTGGGGTTCAACTGAAGTCTGATTCTGTAGAAAATCCAAATAACTGTTTTTCCACAGTTCGACGTTTTCTGTGTAGACTCTGATGTCTGGGTACCTACTAGCATTGTATTTCACCTTGTGGTTGCAAAGTTCTTCATTTAATTTTTCCAGCTCTTCTTCATTTTCAGTCACTGAGATGGCATTAGTCACTTTCAGAATTTCCTCCCTCAATCTCTTCCTAGTTTGTAGCTCGTTCTCCTGTGTCTCCACGATTTCATCGAATTCCTTCTTGGCCTCTTCCAGTTCAACTCCGGTCAAAGCAACAATTTTACCATTTAAAGATTTTGTGTAGCAGCGAGGAATAGTCACGGGATCTCTCACATACCTATCATAATGAGAGTCTGTTCTTTGAATTTTGTGAAATTTCACAACATGGTCTGGAAGGTTTAGATACAAGTGTCCACATAATACGCAAGCTTTATAGTTGTCTTTCCTAGCAACCAAATTGAGATTAGTCCTGCTTTTCTTCTTCTGCCAAATCCTCTTCTCCAATGGCTAAAATAGCTGTAGGGAGAAACAATTACTGAGATCACATACCATGATTACTGAGATTAATATTCGGTGAAAAGTTCAAGTGGATATGAGGAGATATTCTGTGAATGGTATCAATCATCAAAGAATATGACTAGTAAAACAAATTTCTTAGTACATGCTTAGTACCTACATTGAATGTTTGCTTCAACAATTTTAGCCTCTATAGCAGAGATCATTAGTAAATGAATAGAAGAGACTTTGAGAGGTAGTCAGAGAAAAATGAGAATGATAAAATAACTACAAATATTCTTCTATAATATGCTCATGGATGCAGAAATGCTACTTTGCGAGAATCTCAAAAAATTTAAAAAGATAAAAAGAAGAGTGAAGTGGTATCTTCTTCACCAAAAGCGAAATAAATTTTGATTATAATGTATCTACAAAGTGCAGATTTAAAAATGTAACTATTCCAGAACTTAAATAGAAAACTTTATAGAATTCATCATTTAATAGGAAATTATTTTTCTATTTATGGAATAATCTATATTGTTTACCTTTATTGCGTTCAAACTTCTGTGAAATTAAGACAGCTAAATCTTGACCTTCATCGGAGAGTGTTGAATGTACATCTCTAAGATGGCGCCGCAGCTTGAAGGTTTTAGTAGAACAATTTTGGAGTGGACAACGAAGCAGTCTACTCCCATCTTTAGATTTCAAGACCAAGAAGCTCTCCTCAGTTTCATCTTCTTATTCCTTACCAAACAAGTTGTCCATTTGTTCACACATCTTTACGTTAATTTTTAACTCGTCCTCTGCCGCCTTGATACTAGCAATGTAACTAGTCTGAGCTTCTTTAACACTGGAAGTAAATCTTTCACAGAGCTGATTAACCGATAGTCTTTTCGTGAAAGTGTAAGAAGTGCCAGCCACGCTATTCTTCAAAATATCGGAAATAAATTCACCGGAAATGGCTTTAAGAAGTAGATCAATGTTGACATCTTTGAGATGAGTGTTCAAACATTCTTCCTGTGGAAAAAATGAAGCCATTACTTTTTTTTTCTTCAACGATTGCAATAAATATTACAGGTAGGGTAGAACAGGTAAATTGCGGCCTAGTAACCTAAGTGCAGCCTAGTCACAGAACAATAATATAAATAATAGCTACAAAACACACATTAAATTTAAAAAATATTACTAGCATAGCGCTTCTTTTGACATGCAACATTCAATATAAATACGATTCAGCAGGCTTAGAGACTTTCTTACCAGATCGAGTCACATTTACCTGTGTGACCCTAATCGAAAGTTATGATTAAAGTTTAAATAATTAAATGATAGATCAACTCACAGATGAAAGTTCCATTGTATCAGCTTGATTGGAATTAATGAAATTCTAGTGAGACTCCGATGACAATTTCTGGATGGAAAGAAAGTTTTAGATTAATTGGAGAGTTTAATCAATAGCATGGCAATTGGATTTTTCCCATTTGACGACCCCCACCAAATTTAATTCAAATTATTTTATATTTATGTATTTTTGTCCATAGAATCCGAAAATCAAAACAGTTTTTTGTAGAAACTAAGTTTTTGAGATAGAAGGATTTAAATTAATTTATTTCTTATATATTACTGAAGGATTGGGAACTTTGAAAAAACTCGCGTGTTCACGCTTCTTGGTCAAAGATAACCGTAATGCAGATTGTTGTATCCGCTAGTTTGTTGTACTGCACACTTCATGATTGTTTAATGACCTGGCAGGGGGGTATGGGGGGCGGCACGCCCCCCATTACACATATCAGCATTGAAGTAATAAATTGAAAATATCATGGACAATCTAAATATATTCAATATATGTATTTAGGGTACCACTATTAGCTAATCCATTTAGTGATATAACATTCGAATTAGATTTTTAATCAGGAAGTTCAATACCCAATAATATTATTCTCTCTGGGATAACGAGGACACAGTAAAAATGAATACAAGAGACTTCGAAAAGACAGCAGAAAAGGTTTTTCGTTACTACAATTCAAGGTCAAGATTATGGAAACAACAGGAAAGAAAACTACCCAATGAAAGCGGAAACTTAAATGTATGCTAGGAAATTAATTAACGCTAGCACAGAAGACTGCACTCATGGATAGAAGAGGAAAATGAAGAGGTGATAATAAATTAAGTCTATTAGTTTACCTAACCCAAACAAATTGTAAGCTTGTACCTAATTTAAAAAGTACAAACCTAACCATAATATTCAAAACAGCAAGTATAGAGTTAAAAATGATAAACATGTAATGATAAATCACACTTGATGCGGTTTATCAGAATAATCACACTGCTCTATTTTCTTTGCATGAAATTTAAGTAAATTACAGTTCTGAATTAAATTAACTTTCGACAGTCTGAAATTACTAAGCATTATCTTTTCATTCGAATTATAGTATCTTAATGAATTAATAATTCTAGAGAAGTAATTAGCAACATTTCCAATACTTCGAAATTAAAATCTCTTTATCTGGTCAAAGAGTTCTTGCATCCTACCATTATCCACACTACCTAAGTATTTCTACGATACTATTCTAAGTTCTTCTACTGAGAGGAATTTAAAGATATCTTTTACTTCCAATATCTATTAATAAATATACAAAATATTTTACTGTTATAGAGGACTATCAAACTCACCTGAATATTGAAACGAGCAGACACTTGCTGATGTTACTTAGATCACGTGTAGATGTAGAATGAGTCTTCCAGATAGGTAGGACATTGTGAATACAGTTTTACCTCTTGTGCTATGATGACACGCCCCCGGACATTTTGAGCTAACTCTTTACTTGGGTTAGCCCAAAGATTTTACTATTTTATCAAAAAAACACATTAAAGTGATTTATTTTTCGTATTTAAGTTGCTCAGTCGAAGCTACTGACTACATTGTACACAAGAATGGTACTCACCTACAGAAAGAGAACCGGGGAGAGACACAAATTGATTTATAAAAAAATAAAAATTTTGAGGCACAATATTACCGTCTCGTTAGCCCAAACTTAGAAACCGGACTTAATATCCTGGAGGGTAAGGGGGTGGGGGAATAATGCTTTTCATGTTACATTGATAGCTATTTCAAAGAGATATGATATAGTATCATATGCAATTGTTAATATTTGAAAGAGTTGACTGTAAGGATTTGCAGGAATCTCATAATATATTATATATCAGTTGGAACTATTAAAGAATATATTCATATAGTCATATACGTATAATAAATAAATACTATAACTATATGAATATAGTTTATTTGTGTATATTAAATGCACATTTTATTAACTCTAAAGAAAAATATCACTTATCCAGTTTTGAAGTACTTACTATCCAGCTATTTCACAAGTCAAGGGTTCGATTTCCGAATGTAAAAAATTAAATACTTATTTATATATATCTACGAAATATGTTTTCATTTGATATAGATAATCTTCCTATTCTAAATACTTGAGTCCCTTTGAATTAAATAATAATAGTTGATCGTTCTCTCATGTGAAAGTAAAATGAATACATTCTCATTGGATGGGTAATATTGGAGATAATGGTTCAAGCTAATTGGTAACATTTAATAAATAACTGAAGATCTGATACGTTTTATAATTTATTAAAATTGGTAATTGTTGGTTATCTGTAACCACTTTTTTGGGGATTTCACAGGTACGGTTGCAATTTATTTCTGATAAATATACGTTTATATAATTATTGAACCCTTCCAGGTCATTAAACAATCAAGAAGAGCGCAGAACGAAAAAGTAGCACACCACAAATTTTATATGTAGTTTGTTGTATCCGCTAGTTTGTTGTACTGCATAAATCATGATTGTTGAATGACCTGGCAGGGGGGTTGGGGGGGCGGCACGCCCCCTGATATACGTATTCCAGTACATTGTTGTTGTTTTGTTTCAAATATATAACATTTCAGAAGCAAAAGATCTATTTATTTATCCTTTAGTAATCCAAACAAAAGTGTTGATATCTAGCCCACAAGTACCTGAGAGATAAATTTACGTAGTCTATTCTGAAACTATTGTAGTGATTGTAACTGGTTAACAAAACTGATTTATTTTGGTTTCCCATTCATGAGAAAAAAAAATTACTGAATATTTGGATAATGAGGACGCCATATATATATATATATATATATATAT
>CANNZV010004738.1:0-36238 GCA_947561585.1 Caprella mutica
GATGTGAAACATCAAGCACTTTGACTAAACATTGCCAATACATGCACTTCTAGGATGCGATGCAACCTCTAGGGTACATTCCATAGGGAAGGGAGAAGCACTGAAATAGTGAAGAACTGATTCTAATTTCAAAAAGATATGATGTCTTTTCTCAACAGTATACCTCAAAAAGATGATATATCCCATGCATGCTGGTGAAAGATTGCTTTTATGATTACATGGAGTAACAAAATCATCAAATCTCAATCACCATCGATTATGGGGGTATATTAATAAAGTAATAAAGTGTGTACTGGGAATAAACCTCTTCAGCCTGAGATGCTCTGCCCAACATTCCATTCGATGGGAGTGTTCCATCCGGTTCAAGCAAGGATAGGGAATGATTTGAATCTTCTTGAACTTAGGTGGAGAATTGAAAATGAAAGGCTGATGCCAATTTACACTTCCAAACCCCCTGCTCCATATTCCCTCTTGAAAACGATCAAATGTAAAGTGGATTGTAGTACCAACAGTTGTACCTGATTCAGATATTTCCTTGCGATGCTGCAATATTTGTGGTCAATGCAGAGGAGTATCTTGCCATAATTATATGGAATATGATTTAAATGATAGTACTATGCAGACTTATAAGTAAAAATATGAATAAAATGCGTTTCATTAGCCGCAATTAGCAGAGGAGTGATATTTTTAACCAGAAAAGTGCTTCAAAAAAAAAAAAAAAACTCCACGGATATTTTCAATAACTTCGAAATCCAATGACATAAAGTGTTAAACTTTTTTTCTGTGATATAACAACACCTATAAAGTAACATGTAAATATTAGCAAACTAATATTTGTTTTCCATTTCAGCCACTTTTTGAGCTAGATTGACCGTACTATTAAAACTGATAGTGTAAACGCCGCTTTAAGTTGAGCCGCAATATGTTGCACAATCCCAATCCTTTTGTATTTTCATGTGGCAGTAGAAATCTCTGGCAACGACAATTGGAAACTGTACCTAGAGAAGAAACTCAACAAATGTGGAAAAATTGTGGACATTTTCGAGGATGAATAGAAGATGGATAACCCTTTCATATTGTGCCAAATTAATAGAATTTTGTGGTAGAAGATGTATTAGAGTGATATAGCAAAGAATTGTTCACATATTAAGTTAATTGCCAATATCCATGAATATTTCAAAGTTTATGATGGCTACCCTTAATTTTTGACCAGGGTAAAATTTAATGTTTAAAGTGAAATATCGAACTATTGATAGAGTTTTTGTCCAAATGCTTTGAAATTTCATACGAATACATATGAGCTCTATATGAAAATACGCGCTAAGTCTCAATAATATGTGTATTGTACTTTTTATGAAATTGAAGATTTAGATAACTTGTTCTTGCCTACCCTTATATTTTGGCCACTACTGTATTTTGAGACATGACTCGAAATAAGTAGCGCTTTTATTAGAGTGAGGAGTAATTAAAGCGATTCCTGCCTGTAACTACATTTAAAAATACTACTAACTTAAAGTGCCTGCGAATATAGTAGTTTATGACATCTCGTAATTTTTGTGTCTGGAGCTTATAGGTTTCGATTGATTAAAAATAACCGAATACTATCCCAAAAAATTGATGTCCCTTTATATTTTCTTGGATTAGAAAAGTTTTATAAATATTCAATGAGACGTGTAAGTACATCTTAAACAAGCCTGCATTTCATTAATGTCTATTTAGCTGCTGATATATTTGTTTTATTATAAGTTGGTTGTATTACTGATATTTATTGAATTAAATTATTTTGCAGTGAATGCACTCCGTATTCACCACATGGTGTGAATTATCCCGTTGTACCAGAGCCTTTTTAGGCACACCGTTCCTAGTCAATCACAAGTGTTACTAGCGTATCACAAGTGTTCCTAGTGTCTCATATAGTGTTCTTAGCGTATCACAAGTGTTCCTAGCGTACACAAGTGTTCCTAGTGTCTCATGTAGTGTTCCTAGCGTATCACAAGTGTTCCTAGTGTCTCATATAGTGTTCTTAGCGTATCACAAGTGTTCTTAGCGTATCACAAGTGTTCCTAGCTTATCACAAGTGTTCCTAGCTTATCACAAGTGTTCCTAGCTTATCACAAGTGTTCCTAGCGTATCACAAGTGTTCCTAGCGTATCACAAGTGTTCCTAGCGTATCACAAGTGTTCCTAGCGGTGACCGGACAACTCGCCGCCGGACAATTCGCCGTGAGGACAATTCGCCGCAAACAAACAACTCGCCGTGTGATATACCATTTAATTATAAAAAAATATTGTAAACATAAACTGCGTGTTGTAAATTAATAATCAAATTGTCTTATCAGTATTTGAAAATGTTTTCTTTTCCTTTTCGAAAGTTAAATATAATGTGTATTTTAATTATTATACAGCGTGACACAGAAAAGAGGAATGAAAGTTAACGCTTATAACTCAAAAAGTAGTACACTTAGAAAAATGAAATAGAAACATCATGATAGAGTATATCTTTAAGATTTATCTAGTCTATAACAAATGTTCAAAATTCCTGCATATGGATCCAACAAAGATCAAAGGATTTTTCCAAAAACTTCTACACTCGCTAAGGTAACCGTCTGATGCGGCCTTAGTTCTAGCTGAGTTTTAGGCTCATATTTTTTTCAAGATCCTGACGGAAATGCATGCATAGTAACATCAGATACGTGTATTGAAATGTCAAACATCATGTTGACTAGCGATATTCACCCTGACCGTTGGTTTCAACAAGAATGATCAACAGCTCAAACCTCATTGCTAGCACAAAATTAACTATAAAATATTTTTGGAACCCCTATCAACCCTCATCGTATGGATTTCCCTTGGCCAGCCAGGTCCCCCGTTCTGACTCCTTAGAATTTTCTTCTTTGATGGTATTTAAAGGAGAGTGTTTTCAGAAAAAGCCAAAAACTATTGAAAACCTGAATGATAATGTCCAAGAAGTTATTTGTCAAATGAATCAAGATATCCTTGGTGCGGTGTTAGCGAATTTTGAGACACATATAAATTTGTGTATTGAGCAGCAGGAAGGCTATTTTTAGCATTTGTGATAGACTCAATAAATCTTGAATATATATTCTATATTGTGTTTGCATTTTATCGTTCTAAGTATACTACTTTTTGAGTTATATGCCTTTACTTTCATCCCACTTTTTTTTGTGTCACGCTGTATAAAGATAGTGTGTGTGGAAAATTAACAATATAATTTTCTTCGTTCTATTTGAAAGTATTTTGCTAAAAATAATAAGACAACAAGTTCAGGTGTCTTTATAGTCTAGAACCAGTACATTAGTGCAAAAAATGGTTATTTAACTACAAAGTCTTAGATTTTTGTCTTAGGTAGGCTAATATGTTACATTTACTTTCATCTCTTCAAACACCTGTGCTTGTGTTCCTTTACATATCATTCCTTGGTAAGTGATAACATCCACGAAGTAGCTTTTCTGCATCCATGAGCTTGTCACGGACTGGTGGTTGGTGCCATTGTTCAAGGACTCACTTTACTTCCTGACTTCTTCTTCCAGTCCCTTGTATTTTTATTTCCTTTTGACGTCAACTAGAAAGCCCTTCGTTTCGAAGCAGACGTTAAATACTTCTAAATTTATATCAATAGCTCTAATATTTTTTGGGGCCTGAAATATTTCATTGAAATAATGAAATTGTTATACTACTGTTTTACGTCAGTCTTGAGCGTATAGAAACAAATTATAATTCAAATTTATAATATTTATAATTGTATGTAAATGATGTATACGCCAGCAAAACAAAAATCACGCGGCGAGTTGTCCTGGCGGCGAGTTGTCCTAGCGGCGAGTTGTCCTAGCGGCGAGTTGTCCTCACGGCGAGTTGTCCGTATCACAAGTGTGCCTAGCGTATCACAAGTGTTCCTAGCGTACCACAAGTGTTCTTAGCGCAACACAAGTGTTCCTACCGTATCACAAGTGTTCCTACCGTATCACAAGTGTTCCTACCGTATCACAAGTGTTCCTACCGTATCACAAATGATCCTAGCGTATCACAAGTGTTCCTACCGTATCACAAATGATCCTAGCGTACCACAAGTGTTCTTAGCGCAACACAAGTGTTCCTACCGTATCACAAGTGTTCCTACCGTATCACAAGTGTTCCTACCGTATCACAAGTGTTCCTACCGTATCACAAGTGTTCCAAGCGTATCACAAGTGTCCCTAGCGTATCACAAGTGTCCCTAGCGTATCACAAGTGTTGCTAGCGTATCACAAGTGTCCCTAGCGTATCACAAGTGTCCCTAGCGTATCACAAGTGTTCCTAGCGTATCACAAGTGTCCCTAGCGTATCACAAGTGTTCCTAGCGTATCACAAGTGTCCCTAGCGTATCACAAGTGTTCCTAGCGTATCACATGTGTCCCTAGCGTATCACAAGTGTTCCTAGCGTATCACAAGTGTCCCTAGCGTATCACAAGTGTTCCTAGCGTATCACAAGTGTCCCTAGCGTATCACAAGTGTTCCTAGCGTATCACAAGTGTCCCTAGCGTATCACAAGTGTTCCTAGCGTATCACATGTGTCCCTAGCTTATCACAAGTGTTCCTAGCGTATCACAAGTGTTCTTAGCGTATCACAAGTGTTCCTACCGTATCACAAGTGTTCCTACCGCATCACAAGTGTTCCTGTCGTATCACAAATGATCCTATCGTATCACCAGTGTTCCTACCGTATCACAAGTGTTCCTAGCGAATCATCAGTGTTCCTAGCGTATCACCAGTGTTCCTAGCGAATCATCAGTGTTCCTAGCGAATCATCAGTGTTCCTAGCGTATCACCAGTGTTCCTAGCGTATCACAAGTGTTCCTAGCGTATCACAAGTGTTCCTACCGTATCACAAATGATCCTATCGTATCACCAGTGTTCCTACCGTATCACAAATGATCCTACCGTATCACAAATGATCCTAGCGTATCACAAGTGTTCCTAGCGTATCTTAAGTGTCCCTAGCGTATCACCAGTGTCTCTAGCGTATCATCAGTGTTCCTAGCGTATCACATGTGTCCCTAGCGTATCACAAGTGTTCCTAGCGTATCACAAGTGTTCCTAGCGTATCACATGTGTCCCTAGCGTATCTTAAGTGTCCCTAGCGTATCATCAGTGTCCCTAGCGTATCATCAGTGTCCCTAGCGTATCACCAGCGTTCCTAGCGTATCACCAGCGTTCCTAGCGTATCACAAGTGTTCCTAGCGTATCACAAGTGTTCCTAGCGTATCTTAAGTGTCCCTAGCGTATCACCAGTGTCTCTAGCGTATCATCAGTGTCCCTAGCGTATCACAAGTGTTCCTAGCGTATCACCAGCGTTCCTAGCCTATCACCAGCGTTCCTAGCCTATCACAAGTGTTCTTAGCGTATCACAAGTGTTCCTAGCGTATCACAAGTGTTCCTAGCGTATCACCAGCGTTCCTAGCGTATCACAAGTGTCCCTAGCGTATCACAAGTGCTTCTATCGAGACAACATACTATCTAAGCTTTATCAGCAAAAATATATGCATTGGTTTCTTTATTTCTTCAGCCATGCCGACTAATTTACTTAAGTTGCTGAGAATTTTTGTCGATGCCACACATGAAAATAGGCCTGGAGTTAGATAGCAATCAAATTACAGTCACTGGAGCCACTCGTGAATTTACTTAATGTCCTCACAAATCAGCAAACTTCTGCCCAACAAAATCCCCTCATGATAATTTCTCTTTGTCTGTCAATTGGGCACCAGCCCACCATTTCTATTTAGTCAGTGCTCTACTTTGTGAAGTACAAAGTGTGTCTAAACTCAAGGAAGTAGCGGGTACTGGCTGTTGAAGTTGTGTGTAATTTTATGAACGCTCAGGACCTCTTGTCTCGGAGGCTGTGGCATTGAAGGCCTATTCTCAGAGCCAAAATATCGCAGTAAAGATGGAGTCTTATTGCAATGGGGGGTGGGACTGGGGGGGAGGGGGGGTTATGCTACACAGGAAGAAGAAGAAGGGGTATAACGGAGTAAACAAGGAAGAGGAGAAAGGGAATAGAAGAAGAGAGTAGGACACAGACTGAGAAGATTTAGAGAATCGAAGAGTAGAACAAATAGACTACACAATGAATAAGATAGGCAGGATAGAATGCAATAAAGGAATGATATCGATAAGATAAATTGTATCGTATAGAGGAATATTAGTGCAAGCAGAACTGATGCACATGTTAGTATTGAAATAAACAATAATATAAGAATGTTATTTAAGGCTATAGATTTGTTTTGTGGAATCTTAAAGACAAGCAGAATTTATATACAGAAACATGCGTACTCTATTGATAGCTTTAAGATGTAAATATTATTTACTGTCCCAGTTAGCATTATAGCTGTGGAATCTGCTGAGAACTGAGATGTGTAAGATATCTAGGTAACTTTAAGGTACAATCGTAAGCTACCTAGATAGTATTTAGCTTCTGGTTAACTACTAAGCTAACTAGATAGATAGCATAAAGATTACTACCAAGCTACCTAGATAGCATTTAATTTCAAGATAGCTACCAAACTAACTAGATAACATTTAGCTTCCAGATAACTCCCAAGATTACTAGATAACATTTAGCTTCAGATAACTACCAGGCTAACTAGATAACATTCAGCTTCCAGATAACTACCAAGCTAACTAGATAACATCACTACTTTCGTTTGTCAGAATAATTTCAATGATTAAAATGGTGTTTTAAGTACTTTGTTAGACTGAATTATATTGTGCACAATTTATTTATTTTATTGCTATACTTTACGTTACTTAATTACACGATAGCTGTAATAGAGAGTTACTTTGCTGTTAAAGATATATGGTTTTTATTAAAAGTTGTTTAAGTATAGAAATGGTTAATTGTTGCCATCATCTATAGAACAATAGAAAAGTATTATGCTATTTAACTAGGTAGAGTATGTTTAGAGTTATCGGACGGTTTAACATTTACGAAAATAAAAAAAGATAAGTGTACAAGTAAAGCTCGTACAACGGACGATCTTTAGACGGACACCCCCCTACAAAGGACAAAACTTGTCCATTCTACCGAACATGCAGCTCACTACAACGACTTCTTTAAATAATGTGGTTTAACAAGTATTTTATTCGTCTACCAACTATCTGGTCTATCATTTATTACATTCAGTTGTACAGGCAGACCCGCTTTAAGTCAAAAATCATACCTCACATTAACTTAGAAATTGTACTTAAAGCGGGGCCGACCCCGCTTTAAGTTTAAGCATTTATTAATTCCATTATTTTCGTTTTCTACTAACAAAAATCAAAGAACGTTTGCATGGTACACTTATATAATGTACCATATTTTGTATTGTTCCTTAAATGTAAATATAATTGTTTTAAAATAAATTTCCGTACAACTGATGCAAGTAAGAACGGGGTCACCTCCGCTTTAAGTCGTCCTGTTATAAAAGCGGGGTCTACTTGAAGCGGGGTCTGCCTTTATTACAACTTACAATCAACACTTTAATATATTGTGTCTTTAGATTTTTAGTATTTTGATTTTATAACCCTTTTCCGCCACATTTTCTTTGATTAGAAAAGTTCTATAGAAATTAAAAAGAGGAGTAACTATCCCATATTATAGAATAGTCACTCCTATACCTACCTTATTATTTCGTACATTTGTAAGTTGTATAAATTTTTTTTTCTTTAAAATTTCCATTCAATAATAATCTGAGATTGTTTACCTTCATTAGCGTTTCTTTGAAATGCTGTTAAAGAAAACTTGAAAAGTTAAAATCCCCAACTGAAGTAAGACCTCAGTCGCGCATAGCGTCTATTAATTTTACAGAGCTGAAGCTCTCCGCGAGGATTCGTCTGCTGTAAGAAAGAAAATTGAGGAGTTCGGTATAACGGACACTTTTTTCCCAGTCTGCAAAGTGTGTCAAATGTGTCACCATGATTTCATATTACAGGACAATTAGTCTCCAAAATTTTCAAATTTGTCTCCAAAATGGCCAAATTTCTTCAATATGTCTCCAATAGTAACATGTAAACATAGAAATTAATTAGAAAATTGTCACCAAGATCTTGTTCTGATGAATTTTCCCTCCAATATAGTCTCCAAAGATCTTTGACGACATGGACGCGCTTTGCAGACTGGCTTTTTCCGGTACATATATTTTAACCAATGATGCCTGTGCAACCATTGATAAGAATTAATGTTATAGAGTTTTATTTGATTGAAAATGTGAAACCATTTGATAATTCAGAACTTACGCATCACGTTGTTCGATTAACTTCTTTGCAATATCCAAATAGTGTCATTTTTAGTAATATTTCAGTCAGCCCTTTAAAGTCATAGAAAATGTATCACTATTTTCTACGCTGTTCAGGAGTAACTACTTCAAAATGATTAAATTCATTATTTTACTGTATAACATGAAATATAAAAAGCTTAATAATTATTTGTAATACAATGTTCTTTACTCTTTTATTTGTTGTGCAATAAATTTACTTTACTATTACCTACGCAAAGTTGCGGAAGGTTATGTTTTAATCGACAATATTTCCCACGTAGGAATATTTTTATTTATTTATTTGTAATTTTGTTATTCGCATAACTCAAAAGTATTTAACCAAATGGCCTGAAATTTGCAATGTTTTTCATCATAATTGAACCTAAATATTTTATTCAGAATTTAAAAAAATATTATTTTTTAAACAATATTTTAAATTCAATTTTTATGCGAAATTTTGTAACAGAAATATTTTTCTTCTGTAGAAAAAAATTGTTTGCGATTGAAATTCGACTGATATTGAATGAATTGATTTAAAATTTAAAAAATTTCAAATAAAAAGCCTTAGGTTTCCTTTTCTGTATAATATAATAATTTAATGTAAATGATACTATAATATTAACTAATTTCTAGCTCGTATCTTTTCATTGATATAAACTAGAGATCTTATCTTTTGCAGTTTAAAATAAACACATTATAGAAATAACATAATGAGATATATTTATTTTACGATATCAATAGTATCCTAGATACGATAGCTATAGTATCCTAGATACGATAGCTATAGTATCCTAGATCGTAGCTATAGTATCCTAGATACGATAGCTATAGTATCCTATATACGATAGCTATAGTATTCTAGATACGATAGCTATAGTATCCTAGATACGATAGCTACAGTATCCTGATACGATAGCTATAGTATCCTAGATACGATAGCTATAGTATCCTATAAATGATAGCTATAGTATTCTAGATACGATAGCTATAGTATCCTGATATGATAGCTATAGTATCCTGATACGATAGCTATAGTATTCTAGATACGATAGCTATAGTATCCTGATACGATAGCTATAGTATCCTAGATACGATAGCTATAGTATCCTAGATACGATAGCTATAGTATCCTAGATACGATAGCTATAGTATCCTAGATACGATAGCTATAGTATCCTGATACGATAGCTATAGTATCCTATATACGATAGCTATAGTATCCTAGATACGATAGCTATAGTATCCTAGATACGATAGCTATAGTTTCCTAGATACGATAGCTATAGTATCCTAGATACGATAGCTATAGTATCCTAGATACGATAGCTATAGTATCCTAGATACGATAGCTATAGTATCCTAGATACGATAGCTATAGTATCCTAGATACGATAGCTATAGTATCCTCGATACGATAGCTATAGCATCCTAGATACGATAGCTATAGCATCCTAGATACGATAGCTATAGTATCCTAGATACGATAGCTATAGTATCCTAGATACGATAGCTATAGTATCCTAGATACGATAGCATTAGTATCCTAGATACGATAGATATAGTATCCTAGATACGATAGCTATAGTATCCTAGATACGATAGCTATAGTATGCTAGATACGATAGCTATAGTATCCTAGATACGATAGCTATAGTATCCTAGATACGATAGCTATAGTATCCTATATACGATAGCTATAGTATTCTAGATACGATAGCTATAGTATCCTGATATGATAGCTATAGTATCCTAGATACGATAGCTATAGTATCCTAGATACGATAGCTATAGTATCCTGATACGATAGCTATAGTATCCTAGATACGATAGCTATAGTATCCTAGATACGATAGCTATAGTATCCTAGATACGATAGGTATAGTATCCTATATACGATAGCTATAGTATCCTGATATGATAGCTATAGTATCCTATATACGATAGCTATAGTATCCTGATATGATAGCTATAGTATCCTGATATGATAGCTATAGTATCCTATATACGATAGCTATAGTATCCTAGATACGATAGCTATAGTATCCTAGATACGATAGCATTAGTATCCTAGATACGATAGATATAGTATCCTAGATACGATAGCTATAGTATCCTAGATACGATAGCTATAGTATCCTATATACGATAGCTATAGTATCCTAGATACGATAGCTATAGTATCCTAGATACGATAGCATTAGTATCCTAGATACGATAGATATAGTATCCTAGATACGATAGCTATAGTATGCTAGATACGATAGCTATAGTATCCTAGATACGATAGCTATAGTATCCTAGATACGATAGGTATAGTATCCTATATACGATAGCTATAGTATCCTGATACGATAGCTATAGTATCCTAGATACGATAGCTATAGTATCCTATATACGATAGCTATAGTATCCTAGATACGATAGCTATAGTATCCTAGATACGATAGCTATAGTATCCTAGATACGATAGCTATAGTATCCTAGATACGATAGCTATAGTATCCTAGATACGATAGCTATAGTATCCTAGATACGATAGCTATAGTATCCTAGATACGATAGCTATAGTATCCTATAAATGATAGCTATAGTATCCTATATACGATAGCTATAGTATTCTAGATACGATAGCTATAGTATCCTGATACGATAGCTATAGTATCCTAGATACGATAGCTTTAGTATCCTGATACGATAGCTATAGTATCCTAGATACGATAGCTATAGTATTCTAGATACGATAGCTATAGTATCCTGGATACGATAGCTATAGTATCCTAGATACGATAGCTATAGTATCCTAGATACGATAGCTATAGTATCCTAGATACGATAGCTATAGTATCCTAGATACGATAGCTATAGTATCCTAGATACGATAGCTATAGTATCCTAGATACGATAGCTATAGTATCCTAGATACGATAGCTATAGCATCCTAGATACGATAGCTATAGCATCCTAGATACGATAGCTATAGTATCCTAGATACGATAGCTATAGTATCCTAGATACGATAGCTATAGTATCCTAGATACGATAGCATTAGTATCCTAGATACGATAGATATAGTATCCTAGATACGATAGCTATAGTATCCTAGATACGATAGCTATAGTATCCTAGATACGATAGCTATAGCATCCTAGATACGATAGCTATAGTATGCTAGATACGATAGCTATAGTATGCTAGATACGATAGCTATAGTATCCTAGATACTATAGCTATAGTATCCTAGATACGATAGCTATAGTATCCTAGATACGATAGCTATAGTATTCTAGATACGATAGCTATAGTATCCTGGATACGATAGCTATAGTATCCTGATACGATAGCTATAGTATCCTATATACGATAGCTATAGTATTCTAGATACGATAGCTATAGTATCCTGATACGATAGCTATAGTATCCTAGACACGATAGCTATAGTATCCTAGATACGATAGCTATAGTATCCTAGATACGATAGCTATAGTATGCTAGATACGATAGCTATAGTATCCTAGATACTATAGCTATAGTATCCTAGATACGATAGCTATAGTATCCTAGATACGATAGCTATAGTATCCTAGATACGATAGCTATAGTATCCTAGATACGATAGCTATAGTATCCTAGATACGATAGCTATAGTATCCTAGATACGATAGCTATAGCATCCTAGATACGATAGCTATAGCATCCTAGATACGATAGCTATAGTATCCTAGATACGATAGCTATAGTATCCTAGATACGATAGCTATAGTATCCTAGATACGATAGCATTAGTATCCTAGATACGATAGATATAGTATCCTAGATACGATAGCTATAGTATCCTAGATACGATAGCTATAGTATCCTAGATACGATAGCTATAGCATCCTAGATACGATAGCTATAGTATGCTAGATACGATAGCTATAGTATGCTAGATACGATAGCTATAGTATCCTAGATACTATAGCTATAGTATCCTAGATACGATAGCTATAGTATCCTAGATACCATCATACTATAAATTATCATAATGCAATTTTTTTTTTCGATGTTGAAAAAACGTCCGACGATTATCACATGACCCTAAAATATTATTAACTCTATGGTATGTGACACACATGCGTCCCTTGAACGCACGTTAAAAGGATGGACAATTCTGGACGCAAGAAAAAGACGGTCGTGTGCGGGGGACCGAATAAGGAGTCAAAATCATGGAAATTCAAATAATTAAGAAATTAATTGATTCATTAAACTAATATATAAAGAAAGTGCTGAGTCAGAGAGTTTCGTGATGAAAAGTATATGTTATACCTTGTACCTAGAATAATAAATATAAATATTATTAGCGTTTCAACAATCAAAATAAAACAGATGTAAAGCGTTTCAACAATCAAAGATATATCAAACTAGATTATGTGCACTTGGTAGAGCGCATACCTTCGCCACCGCTTTGTCCTGTTCTCTCCTAAAATTTAATAAACTGCTAACTGTATAGTGACCAATCGTCCCACTAAGTTTCATGCAATATGGTTCAATACTTTTTGAGTTATTCAATTATAAATGACCTTGACCTTTGACTGGGTCACTCCCAATATTCTAACAGCAGGTCACTGGACATGGACCAATCGTTTCACCAAATTTCAGGCAATTTGATTGAATATTTTTTCAATTAAGCGAATAACAAGATGATAAATAAATAAATTCCGATGAAAATATGACCTTCCCGCTTTCTGCGAAGGTAACTTATCTAATGGAATATAACAAATTCAATGAATGTTATTCTACCATAATTCATCACAATAATTCATTCACTAATCTTACCATAAGTAGCTACCTAAGATATGTGTACGAATATATCTTGCAGTTTTAGAGGATAGCGCTAGGGTTATGCTCTTCAACTACGAGGTCTTAGATTTTGTGTTAGGTAGACTCGAAGGCTTCATTTACTATCACCTCTTCATTTTCCTCTTATATCCGTAAGTGCATTATCCTTTTAGTCACATTCCTTGGTGAGTGACTGCATTCACGGAGTAGCTTTTCTGCATCCATGAACATGGTACCGGCTGGTGGTAGGTGACTTTGTTCATGGAGCCACTTTCCTTTCTGACTGCTTCTTCTAGTCCTTAATTTCCTTTTGACTTCAGCGCTATGGCCTTTGGTTCGGAAGCAGACGTTAAACCCCTACTAAAATTTAATGATCTAGTTATTGATTCAACATATACTTTTTCCCGACTCAATAGGTATGTTTTCTTTTCCGTTAGTGAACATCACGCAGTAGAACACTCTAGTTAGGTGTCCGCATCTAAAGATATGCAATCAGAGCAATAATCACAGGCAGGAGATATCAAGGAGAAAATGCACCACACACTAAAGAACGGTTATGATAATAATAGAATTGGTCTGTCTTTACATTACAATTGGCTGACCACGATAGTTGTAGACTTTGTTGTCATGCTCTCTGATCACTTTTTCACACTTTACTAAGAAACAAATTGTAATGCTTGTCAATATTTTAACATTGGTCTGGGTACACGACGACAGATTTGAAAGAATAGAAAATTAGAAAAGTGTGATGTGTGAAATTGTTATTTCTTTATCTTTTTCTAATTATGAATGAATAATTGTTTTTAACTCAGTCTCAATGTACAACTGCCTGGTCTGAGACATTATCTCCCGTGTGAAGCTATCGCGTGCGTCCTCCCCCAAATTAATATAATAGGGAAGAACTGTGCCATGAAACCGCACTGACCGATACACTAGAGCTGGTGAATCTAGCAGGTAAGTACTTAGAGTACTTGCACATCTCTATGCCTACCTAACATCTAAAGAACATTTATAAAGGGCACATATAAATCCTTGCCAATGTAGACACATAGATGGTAAATGTAACGTCAAAGTTCGCGCAGGACAATCCATGCCGTTGGTTCGGAGCATGCATGACGCTACGTATTTTCCGGTGAAGTGGACATAGAAAGCACATATTTAGCGTGTGCGTAATTGTAGGAGAGTACGATGGTAACTGCGCGAGATTGTGCGCAACTGAGCGAGAAAATACGCACCTCTCCACACTGAATGCGCAAGAGGTAATTAAACGACAGTCTATTTCTTGTCTTTAAAATACTTTACTGTGGAATACATATTTACACTAGCTAAAATGTATGATAATTATAACATTTCATGTATAAATTGAACAATTGTACTTAATTGCTATAAAAAAAGTCCTAAATAATTTAGTAATACAATAATACTCAATTACTAAATGTATCTTTAATCCTTTAGCAACACGATCGTACTTGTTTACTAAAATTAATTGTACTTAACTACTATATTAGTACATTATGATTTATTTATATAGTTAGTTAGAAGTTATAGTTCAGTTTTTCTAGTCTATTTGAAATGATGTAAAATAAACTATTTCCTAATGTGAGAAATTTCCTGATACGGTAAAACAGGTGTAAAATAAAACAGATGTAAAATAAAACAGATGTAAAATAAAACAGACGTAAAAAACAGATGGAAAATTAAACAGATGGAAAATTAAACAGATGTAAAATTAAACAGATGTAAAATAAAACAGATGCAAAATAAAACAGATGTATAATAAAACAGATGTTTAATAAAACCGATGTAAAAAACAGATGGAAAATTAAACAGTTTAAAAACAAAACAAATATTAAATAAAACAGATGTGAGATAAAAACAGTTGTAAGAAAAAATATTTGTGGGATAAAACAGATGTAAAATAAAACAGATGTAAAATAAAACATATGTAAAATAAAACAGATGTAGAATAAAACAGATGTAGAATAAAACAGATGTAGAATAAAACAGATGTAGAATAAAACAGATGTAGAATAAAACAGATGTAGAATAAAACAGATGTAGAATAAAACAGATGTAAAATATAACAGATGTAAAATAAAACAGATGTAAAATAAAACAGATGTAAAATAAAACCGATGGAAAATTAAACAGTTTAAAAACAAAACAAATATGAAATAAAACAGATGTGATATAAAAACAGTTGTAAGATAAAACATTTGTAAGATAAAAGATGTAAAATAAAACAAGTTTAAAATAAAACAAATGTAAAATAAAACAGATGTAAAATAAAACAAATGTAAATTGAAAGAGGTGTAAAATAAAACAGATGTAAAATTAAACAGATGTAAAATTAAACAGATGTAAAATTAAACAGATGTAAAATTAAACAGATGTAAAATTAAACAGATGTAAATCAAACAGGTATAAAATAAAACAATTAATATTACTGGTTATTCAAACTCTGCGTTGAAGGTTTTTTCAGTTTTCAAGCTTTCAAATAACCTCTAATATTATGGATTTCCCGTTGATTATGAATCTTTCCAATCAAATAAAACAATTGTAATTTAAACAGATGTAAAACAAAACTGATCTAAAATAAATAGATTTAAATAAAATAGATGTAAAATAAACATATATAGCATAAACACAGAAGTAAGATGAAATATATATAAGAAATACTATATAATTTAAACTCGTTATGTGTTGTGTTGCCGGATCTACAGATGCTTGGAGATATAAAACAATTGCCGCACGCTCTGCGCAAGGAAGCAAATAAATCTTTGCACTTTCCTAGGAAGTGAAGAGGAAGTAGCCCCTAAAATTAAACCACATTGAACACCAGTAGTGAGGTCTAACAGGTATTAATAGGATAGTCATGTTGTTAAAGACCCAGTCCGCTTTTCTCCTCTTCATTTCACTAACTAACAGACATACATTATTGTGACACACTCTAGAAGTTATGCATCTTAATATAATGAAACAGCTGAGAAATTAGGGTTAAATGGATAAACAGTCAGTTGTACCGCTAGATGGCGTTGCTACAGATTTGCTGACAAATATTATGAACACAAACGTGACAAACGCACGCACGGAGATTGACGTTTTCACCGCTAGATGGCGTAATTATATAATTTAATAAGGCTTTTACAATCAAACAGTTCAATATTATTCTATTGTTGATGGTAAGGAATAACTTTATTCACATTTCTGTCATAAGATAAAAAGATTCACTGGGTCTTTAACCTTTTCGCGCCGAATGGGTTAATATGTCCCACTAGTAACATTTATATTCTATTAGGATATATTGTCCCAATAGTCTGTGATGTAGCTACACGACTGGTAGGACATATTGTCCCATCACATTTTTGAAATAAACACTATATCAATAGATTAAAATATGCTATAATTACATAAACATTAGTAAACAAATTCATTACTACTCATAATGAACTCATGAAAAAAGTCATCGCGAAAAAGCTAAAGTGTTCTTTCTACTTTTGGCTCTAGTTGCAATATCTTTTACATCTTCGATGGCGCTTCTGATTGCTGATGTCCGGCAGAGATGAACCGGAAGGATTGCACCCCTAGCTACGTAAGGATCATAAGGATATGCATGGCGAGGCACTGGATGCAAGGTGTGATTTCGCACAATGATTTACTGCTAATAACTTTACTTGTACAGTTTGGTTAGTGGACTATAGTCACATTATTCACACTAGTACAGTACCTGTTGTTCATTCGTTGGGAGTTCCATTGATATAATGAGTTTAGGGTTATATTCAAATGCTACATATATGGTATATATACTGTGGATATACATTATACAATATATTTAATTGAACAAAATTATATTTACTGCTCTTTAGGATCAAAACTCCTATATTTTCAATAATTAATATAAATGTTACCCCCGTATCAATGATACTGCAGCAAATAATTGTTTTTCTTTTTAATTGCTGTTTCTTTGATTTTTGTTTTATTTCCACCAACTTTATGAGGCGCTGTTGATAGAATGACTGTTTAACACTTTTTGTAGAACTGACTATCCACAGGCCTGCCCCACACTATCCACATCTACCACACTATCCACATCTACCACACTATCCACATCTACCGCACTATCCACATCTACCACACTATACACATCTACCACACTATCCACATCTACCGCACTATCCACATCTACCACACTATACACATCTACCACACTATCCACATCTACCGCACTATCCACATCTACCACACTATCCACATCTACCACACTATCCACATCTACCGCACTATCCACATCTATCCACATCTACCACACTATCCACATCTACCACATCTACCCCATATATCCACATCTATCCACATCCATCCACACTATAATAGTTTCTAACTCTATCTCTTAAGTCACCACACGAAATTATTTAATTATTTTAAAAGTGTTGTAGGTAGTAAATTCAGTGATTATTCATCATTTTACAATAATAATTAGGGTTGTGACAATATGCATTTAAAATAATAGATCTTAAGAATATCAGAGAGGAAATTTAATGAAATGGTATCGAATACTATATACCGCTGGTTTAGAACGATTAAATACTATTTAATTCACTCCGTCCATAGTGTTTTCGGGATCTGTTATTTTAAACGCATATTGTTACAACCCTAGTAATAATCGATAAATTTTCTGTATGGTTACAATATAGGAGTAATCTTTTTATTCGCATAACTCAAAAAGTACTCAACCAAATTGTCTGAAATTTGATGGGACGATTGGTAAATGTCCAGGAACCATTTGGTTAGAGTTTGGGTCAAAGGTTAATGTCAAGGTCATTTAAAAGCGATGGCGAAGGTATGCGTTCTACCGAGAGCAAGTCATCTAGTTAATACATGTTTTGAAAGATTTTACGAATTTTTGATAGTACTGTATTTTACGGGCCAGCTATTACTTCATACACTATACAGGTAACTCTCGAGTTTAAAGGGGCAGTACAGTCATTTTTTGTTTTAACAATTTTAATGTCAAACGATTGCTTAGTAAGAATAAAGTAAATCGTGTGAAATTGCAATGTTCAATAAAATTTAATAATGGAAATATATCATTGTATATATAATTAATTTCCTAACAAATGCTAACGGTAGATGACGCCACAATCAGGGTCGCCATCTTGTATACTTACAAACTGAGTTAGGTTTCTACCTAGATTTTAGCTCAAGTGAAGAGATGGCTTTATTTTTAAAACTATGCCTTCTTGTTTACGAATTCACATAATATTTTCACCATTTTGACGCAAACAAAGCATGATTACTGCATACTTAAATTAATATGAAAACAACAAACATACTCATGTACATACTAATGATTGGTAATGTTTCCACTAGGTGTCGCTAATTTTATTATATACTTTTTATATGAATATTTTAAAAATAAATGAGCATTCAAATATTACATAGTTAATTATTCTGAATCGATTTAAAATCAATTTGGCGATTGTTTGATTTTGACTTTACTATCCCTTTAACGTATTTCTAACTTTACGAACCTCCACTTTTACGGTATCGTTTTTGTCGCTCTATTATTCCTTCCAAACATTTTTATTATTGTTTCTTAACTCATATTCACTCATATTTTGAATAATGATCCACATCTAAAAGCATGGCAAATAGTCACCTCGTTGGCTACCAATCGGCTTAATCGATTAAATGTCTTTTTTCTACTCTAGTTCTTTCAAATCGTAGTAAATATTATGTCAATATCTTTTTTCTTACTGTGTACTTCTAACATGTGATCAATTAATAAACTTATTATTAAGTATGTTTCCAGTGGCATTCTTGTGTGACTCCAGTTTTACGCAATTGCCTCCATTTTTACCGTCCCTATCTACCTTAGAACCCGAGAGTTATCTCTATAATAATTTATTCAGTTAATTAGCTCTACTAACCTAACTCTTTAAAGTTCATTCGCTGCTCTAGCCGCTGGTGCGGGTGTACCAGTTCTCGCTAAAACTCTTATAAAATATTAACCAATCGACTTTTCGCTTTTTTTTCATAATAATCTTCATATTACATTAACACATTCATTGGTAAACGCGAAAAAAAAAATCAATTTGAAATAAAATAACAAAGATAATTAGCAAGCGTTTCTAGGCATTACTGTTATATGGACGGGGTTAGCCAAAGCTTGGTGCGCGCGATTTTAGCGCATGTCGGTAAGGGTTACAGTTAACTGATTGTAGCGAGACATTCACCCTTATGTTCTCAAACACACTCGTGACTGGAGGCAGCTCTGACTTATGCCTAATTATTTTGAATAAATGCTCATAGTAAGAGTATCTTACCATTTACCACATTCTTTTTGTCTAATAGTATGTAATTATGTGAAAAAGTAAAAATTATGAAATGAAAGCTTTTAAATTAGTTTAGAAATTTTACTTTTTATTAATATAGAAAAATAATAATTTTCTTAATAATTCTTAATATTCATAATCTTTTTTATTAGAATTAATTCTTTAATATCTTATCGCGCATTTTTTTTTGTACGAAGATAAATTTGATAGTAATTACTATGTGTATTTGTTTATCCATTTTATGGAGTAGTTTCAATGGTAAGAATTAATGCTGAGTCACGCCAAAGCTAATACCAACATCATTGCAGTAGAATTGGCTATGAACAAAATTGGGAGTTATTAATGGCAGATATCGTTAATATTAACGTTTGTATTATTTACATTCATTTTGGCTGTATTTTTTAAATTGACAGTCGGAATGATTAAATGTTAAAGATAACCAAGTGAATTAATTTATATACTGACTATTAAGTACATCAAAATATAATTAATAAACAATGTGCATTTATCAGGCGAATTAGCAAATAATCTAATTGAAAAAAACGAATAATTAATAATAAATTCATATTTTTAGATTTAAATGGAGAAATATGTAAATAAAATTGTAAATAATTTTTCCTAAAAACATTTAGTAAATAAAAAGATGCTTTTGCCTGTTACTATTTGCCTGTTAACATTTGCCTGATAACCTTTGCCTGTTACCATTTGCCTGTTAACATTTGCCTGTTAACCTTTGCCTGTTACCATTTGCCTGTTAACATTTGCCTGTTAACATTTTCCTGTTAACCTTTGCCTGTTACCATTTGCCTGTTAACATTTGCCTGTTATCATTTTCCTGTTAACCTTTGCCTGTTACCATTTGCCTGTTAACATTTGCCTGTTATCATTTTCCTGTTACCATTTTCCTGTTACCATTTGCCTGTTGTCATTTGCCTGTTATTATTTTCCTGTTAACATTTGCCTGTTAACATTTGCCTGTTATCATTTTCCTGTTACCACTTGCCTGTTACCATTTGCCTGTTACCCTTTGCCTGTTACCATTTGCCTGTTAACATTTGCCTGTTAACATTTTCCTGTTAACCTTTGCCTGTTACCATTTGCCTGTTAACATTTGCCTGTTATCATTTTCCTGTTAACCTTTGCCTGTTACCATTTGCCTGTTAACATTTGCCTGTTATCATTTTCCTGTTACCATTTTCCTGTTACCATTTGCCTGTGTCATTTGCCTGTTATTATTTTCCTGTTAACATTTGCCTGTTAACATTTGCCTGTTATCATTTTCCTGTTACCACTTGCCTGTTACCATTTGCCTGTTACCATTTGCCTGTTACCATTTGCCTGTTACCATTTGCCGGTTAACATTTGCCTGTTATCATTTGCCTGTTTCAATCTGCCTGTTAACATTTGCCTGTTACTATTTGCCTGTTATCATTTGCCTGTTACCATTTGCCTGTTACCATTTGCCTGTTATCATTTGCCTGTTAACATTTGCCTGTTACCATTTGCCTGTTATCATTTGCCTGTTAACATTTGCCTGTTACCATTTGCATGTTACCATCTGCCTGTTATCATTTGCCTGTTACTATTTGCCTGTTACTATTTGCCTGTTAACATTTTCCTCTTACCATTTGCCTGTTAACATTTTCCTGTTACCATTTGCCTGTTAACATTTGCCTGTTATCATTTTCTGTTATCATTTCCCTGTTATCATTTGCCTGTTAACATTTTCCTGTTAACATTTTCCTGTTAACATTTGCCTGTTATCATTTTCCTGTTACCATTTGCCTGTTATCATTTGCCTGTTAACATTTGCCTGTTACCATTTGCCTGTTATCATTTGCCTGTTAACATTTGCCTGTTACCATTTGCATGTTATCATTTGCCTGTTACCATCTGCCTGTTATCATTTGCCTGTTACTATTTGCCTGTTACTATTTGCCTGTTAACATTTTCCTCTTACCATTTGCCTGTTAACATTTTCCTGTTACCATTTGCCTGTTAACATTTGCCTGTTATCATTTTCTGTTATCATTTGCCTGTTATCATTTGCCTGTTATCATTTTCCTGCTATCATTTTCCTGTTATCATTTTCCTGTTACCATTTGCCTGTTACCATTTTCCTGTTATCATTTTCCTGTTACCATTTGCCTGTTACCATTTTCCTGTTGTTTATCTTCCAGTACTCGGGTAGTTTTTTCTTATGTAAATGCACTATAGTAATTAAGTGCGTCTGATGCGCCTCCAAGCGGCTAAAACTGCACTCACAACAACAGGTGCATTGCGACAAATGCACTTAGGCCTAAAAAGACTAGGCCTACGAGAGAAAGGAATTGGCGAGCCTGGGGTATGTACTCAACCTATATCCTAATTTGAAAATAATCTTTTATTTAAAAAATCTCGTTAAACTGAAGACATAAAGCTCAAAGAGACTGAATTCTGTTTTTTTAAACTAGGCAAATTCAAATTAATAATTGATATCAAAGACGGTATAACAATATTATACAGGTAAAATTTAAATTAATTGTCAATGAATTTATATTTATATGAAATATCAATTAATTTGTATTTAAATTGATTATCAATTATTTTATATTTGAAGAAGAACTGATGAAAAATCACTAACAATGATCCCTATAGAGTGGTGTGGTAAATATTTACTCTAAACATTTTTAATTACAGGTAAGCAGTAAGTTCACCCTATATGCAGTAAGTACGGGATAAACCCCGTAGTTTTACCCTGTAGGTTCACCCCGTAGGTTCACCCCGTAGTTTCATCCCGTAGGTTCACCCCGTAGGTTCACACTGTAGGTTCACGCCGTATGTTCACCCCGTAGGTTCACACTGTAGGTTCACCCCGTAGGTTCACTCTGTAGGTTCACCACGTAGGTTCACACTGTAAGTTCACCCTGTAGGTTCACTGTAGGTTCACACTGTAGGTTCACCTCGTAGGTTCACTCTGTAGGTTCACTGTAGGTTCACACTGTAGGTCCACCCCGTAGGTTCACTCTGTAGGTTCACCTCGTAGGTTCACTGTAGGTTCACACTGTAAGTTCACCCCGTAGGTTCACTGTAGGTTCACCCCGTAGGTTCACCCAGTAGGTTCACCTCGTAGGTTTACTGTAGGTTCACCTCGTAGGTTCACTGTAGGTTCACCCCGTAGGTTCACCTTCAGTCAGGTGGACGTTTGACCCCAATAATCTGGTGATGGGAACCCGCCTTATTGACGGTTAGACTAAAAATAGCGACACTGGACCTTATTGTGGTGAGCACTGGCATCAATTGGAGGGATTTGGCATTACGGCATATTATGGAAAAATAATACATTATACTTTTAATAACACCTAATGATTTGAATTACTTGTTTCTTTTGCACACTTTTAACTAAATAAATATCATTTTTGGTATATTTTACATATGAGGAATAATTATATTATTATAATTATATATTAGACCAATATAATATAACTTATTACTGCTGGAGAAGGTAATTAACAGGTAGCACCTACCACACAGGTGTGTAAGTTACGATAACTGGCGTAAATAGAAGAGAAATGGAATATGCTGTTTGAATGGTATTTAACATAATATAAACTGCAATCCTTCATTTTTTACTTTATGTGCCGGAAAAAAAAACATGAAAAAATATTTATAACTCAAAAAATATTTACCTGTTAAAAATAATTAGGTTTATAAATTTAATTTAAGAATAACATTTAATTATGTAGATACACAATATCATTTCTAGCTCACATTGTAGTAAAATGTGTAAATATTAGATTAAAATATATGTATCCATGATACCGAAAGAGTCTCATTTTACTCTATGGCCACAGTGTCTACTTGTACAATATTCACCAGGCCGTTATATAGCGCCATCTTGAATGTCCGTTATGACGTAAGGGAGGAATAATTATTTATTTACAATGCGTGTAACCATGCTACCATTTAGCAATAAAAGTGTTAAATTTATTTTATCCTAGTCTTAGAAAATTCAATAGAAATTTGATGAAGAAAGTACCCGTTAAAATACTAATAAAGTAGACACTTCAGAACATTTAATGAAATCACAGTGGAAATGAGAAGCACAAATTCTTCTAATTATTCAGCCTATACCTGACCTACCTTGCATATTCAGAGCTTAGAGGGGCTTCTTTCAACTGGTTTTAACCAGCAATTATCAGACTAGTTAAACAATTTGTCTTTAGATTTTAAAGAGTGGATTATTGCGTAGAGTGGATTAGGACTTACGAAACTGAACACCTTCTCCTCTTGCACCTGTAGTTATAGCAACTAAAGAATTAGGTACTGTAGAGCAAATATCCTGTAACTCGAGAACTACTGTCTCTTTCTAAAACAAATCTAACATTTTCATAACTTACACCTCTTGTAATTATGTTATTAGGAAATTACCAATGGAACAGAGAAAGAAAAAACAAATTTCGATATTATTAACGAATTTTAGTAACTTGTATTGACGGTATATTGATATTTGACCGAATCGACAGTTGGCCGAACGGACATTTTTATCGCAAGAGTTCAACCCAAAATAGTGGAATATTATTTGTATTGACTGTAAATGGATATTGTATGAATGTTCTTCACCGTAAGAGTTCATCCCTAGTGGAATATTATTTGTATTGACTGTAAATGGATATTGTATGAATGTTCTTCACCGTAAGAGTTCATCACTAGTGGAATATTATTTGTATTGACTGTAAATGGATATTGTATGAATGTTCTTCACCGTAAGAGTTCATCACTAGTGGAATATTATTTGTATTGACTGTAAATGGATATTGTATGAATGTTCTTCACCGTAAGAGTTCATCCCTAGTGGAATATTATTTGTATTGACTGTAAATAGATATTGTATGAATGTTCTTCACCGTAAGAGTTCATCACTAGTGGAATATTATTTGTATTGACTGTAAATGGATATTGTATGAATGTTCTTCACCGTAAGAGTTCATCACTAGTGGAATATTATTTGTATTGACTGTAAATGGATATTGTATGAATGTTCTTCACCGTAAGAGTTCATCCCTAGTGGAATATTATTTGTATTGACTGTAAATAGATATTGTATGAATGTTCTTCACCGTAAGAGTTCATCCCTAGTGGAATATTATTTGTATTGACTGTAAATAGATATTGTATGAATGTTCTTCACCGTAAGAGTTCATCCCTAGTGGAATATTATTTGTATTGACTGTAAATAGATATTGTATGAATGTTCTTCACCGTAAGAGTTCATCCCTAATGGAATATTATTTGTATTAACTGTAAATAGATATTGTATGAATGTTCTTCACCGTAAGAGTTCATCCCTAGTGGAATATTATTTGTATTGACTGTAAATAGATATTGTATGAATGTTCTTCACCGTAAGAGTTCATCCCTAATGGAATATTATTTGTATTAACTGTAAATAGATATTGTATGAATGTTCTTCACCGTAAGAGTTCATCCCTAGTGGAATATTATTTGTATTGACTGTAAATAGATATTGTATGAATGTTCTTCACCGTAAGAGTTCATCCCTAATGGAATATTATTTGTATTAACTGTAAATAGATATTGTATGAATGTTCTTCACCGTAAGAGTTCATCCCTAGTGGAATATTATTTGTATTGACTGTAAATAGATATTGTATGAATGTTCTTCACCGTAAGAGTTCATCCCTAATGGAATATTATTTGTATTGACTGTAAATAGATATTGTATGAATGTTCTTCACCGTAAGAGTTCATCCCTAGTGGAATATTATTTGTATCTTCTCTCAAAGAAGAATAACATTGCTATTTTTGACTTAGAATCCTCACTAATTAGTAATGTTCAGTTGCTGTGTAACCATTATACCATTATATATCATCAGTAGCATACAAACCAATGGGACAAAATTTCATAACTTAATATCTTTATTTCCATGTAAGATGAAATTTTACCAAATGATAGTCGCTATCATCCATAATAACATACTAAAACTTGCATCAGATTTGTTAGTTAGGAAACTACTTTATCAAATGATAACTTATTTACAAAAAGGTCAGCTTTCAAAAAGATGGGGTAAATGTGCTTCTTCTAATGAAAACATACTAAATTAATGGAAATACATGTATATTTAATATTTATAGTTTTAAACCTTTTTCTCAGTGACATCTGCTAAACGAATAAGATGTTGATGATCTTCTAGACCAGTTTCAAATCAATCTTCAAATCACTATCGATTGCAGTAATTATAAGATTAGATATGCTACATGGGTTGCCTGTACTTTAGGTTATTTACCTCCTTTTTTGCATTAATCAGAGAGTTATGAGTATCTAAAATATGGAACTGAAATAACAGTGTACTAGAAAGACTAAGTGTAGATACGTAAGAAAGAGAATAAAACAATTTCACTAGAGATACATATTAATTATAATATATGGTTTTATTGTTTGTCCGAAAATAGAGAACAGTCCGATAACACGGACGTTTTTACGTTTAAATAATTAAACAGTAACTCTAAAAAGTACCAATATATAGCTAATTCTTTTATATCACATTTAATTATCAATCACCTGTTTAGTAGTATAATACATGAATCATATATGAATTCTAGGTAGGCACTGTTAAAAATAATTCTGTTATAAAAAACTAATTTCTGAACCAATATTGCTTCTAATTACCTCTCTGAATAATAATATTGAAGATTACTGCAGTTACCGTGAAAATAAACACCACTAAAAATATCTCCGTTTTCTATGTTTTTGTACTGTAACAACATCGAGACTTGTCCAACAATTATTAGACATTTTATAAGACTGGGGTGTAATAAAAGCGGGGCCTGCCTTTATATCATTTGAAACAGTATTCTGTTTTATCATTTTACTGTTGCAGGCCAGCAGGATAAAAAGATTGCAATAAGAATTAAAGCATAAACCATGAATTTCTAATTACCATCAAATAAGCGTGTTTTCTACTTTAATATTGCAAAATATATACAAATAATATGTAATATAAAACACATTATAAAATGTAGAAGATGTGACGGTAAAGAAAGTGGAACATGTACTAGGAAGACAGTATTTTTTTCTATTCGAGACAATTAATCTCTAAGATTATTAAAAACTTATTTGCTTTTAGATGTGCAGCTGTCTCAGAAATATAGTTTTATCAATTAGACAAACATATGTTACCTTGTTAACTGAAAGAAATTCTTATTTTTATTGATTCGGGCTTTTTAAATTAGAAGAAGCACATTTGTCACATCTTATTGAAAGCTGACCTTTTTGTGAATAAGTTATCATTTGATAAAGTATTTTCCTGACTAACAAATCTGATGCAAGTTTTAGTATGTTATTATGGATGATAGCGACTATCAGTTGGTAAAATTTCATCTTACATGGAAATAAAGATATAAAGTTATGAAATTTTGTGCCATTTTGTCACTTTTCCAAACTGAGTTCCTTGTCATGTTTAGCAGGTAAATAGGGCTTGCAAATTGATGATGAAAATTAACAACATTGATTGAGACAATAAAAAAAAGAGTCTTAAATTCTTTAGCACTGTACAGTGTACAGCGTACATGCTTAGCAAACTCTGTGGTTAGGGTGGTTAGAAGAGCTACAAAAACTAAAGGTGCTACCAACGTGATAATTAATGCAAACATTATTTTGCATATTTGTTCTACAGAACTCGAGTTAGGGTTTGCAGATCTAAATACATGCTGAAACAGTAATGTAACTCTTAACTGTGCACTTTGTTTACAACTATTGGTGGTTGTTTTAACTCTTAACTGTGCACTTTGTTTACAACTATTGGTGGTTGTTTTAACTCTTCACTGTGCACTTTATTTACAACTATTGGTGGTTGTTTTAACTCTTCACTGTGCACATTATTTACAACTATTGGTGGTTGTTTTAACTCTTCACTGTGCACTTTATTTACAACTATTGGTGGTTGTTTTAACTCTTCACTGTGCACTTTATTTACAACTATTGGTGGTTGTTTTAACTCTTCACTGTGCACTTCATTTACAACTATTGATGGTTGTTTTAACTCTTCACTGTCCACGTTATTTACAACTATTGGTGGTTGTTTTAACTCTTCACTGTGCACTTTATTTACAACTATTGGTGGTTGTTTTAACTCTTCACTGTGCACTTTATTTACAACTATTGGTGGTTGTTTTAACTCTTCACTGTGTAGTTTATTTACAACTATTGGTGGTTGTTTTAACTCTTCACTGTGCACTTTATATACAACTATTGGTGGTTGTTTTAACTCTTCACTGTGCACTTTATTTACAACTATTGGTGGTTGCTTTAACTCTTCACTGTGCACTTTATTTACAACTATTAGTGGTTGTTTTAACTCTTCACTCTGCACTTTATTTACAACTATTGGTGGTTGTTTTAATTCTTCACTGTGCACTTTATTTACAACTATTGGTGGTTGTTTTAACTCTTCACTGTGCACATTATTTACAACTATTGGTGGTTGTTTTAACTCTTCACTGTGCACTTTATTTACAACTATTGGTGGTTGTTTTAACTCTTCACTGTGCACTTTATTTACAACTATTGGTGGTTGTTTTAACTCTTCACTGTGCACTTCATTTACAACTATTGATGGTTGTTTTAACTCTTCACTGTCCACGTTATTTACAACTATTGGTGGTTGTTTTAACTCTTCACTGTGCACTTTATTTACAACTATTGGTGGTTGTTTTAACTCTTCACTGTGCACTTTATTTACAACTATTGGTGGTTGTTTTAACTCTTCACTGTGTAGTTTATTTACAACTATTGGTGGTTGTTTTAACTCTTCACTGTGCACTTTATATACAACTATTGGTGGTTGTTTTAACTCTTCACTGTGCACTTTATTTACAACTATTGGTGGTTGCTTTAACTCTTCACTGTGCACTTTATTTACAACTATTGGTGGTTGTTTTAACTCTTCACTCTGCACTTTATTTACAACTATTGGTGGTTGTTTTAATTCTTCACTGTGCACTTTATTTACAACTATTGGTGGTTGTTTTAACTCTTCACTGTGCACTTTATTTACAACTATTGGTGGTTGTTTTAACTCTTCACTGTGCACATTATTTACAACTATTGGTGGTTGTTTTAACTCTTCACTGTGCACTTTATTTACAACTATTGGTGGTTGTTTTAACTCTTCACTGTGCACTTTATTTACAACTATTGGTGGTTGTTTTAACTCTTCACTGTGCACTTCATTTACAACTATTGATGGTTGTTTTAACTCTTCACTGTCCACGTTATTTACAACTATTGGTGGTTGTTTTAACTCTTCACTGTGCACTTTATTTACAACTATTGGTGGTTGTTTTAACTCTTCACTGTGCACTTTATTTACAACTATTGGTGGTTGTTTTAACTCTTCACTGTGTAGTTTATTTACAACTATTGGTGGTTGTTTTAACTCTTCACTGTGCACTTTATTTACAACTATTGGTGGTTGTTTTAACTCTTCACTGTGCACTTTATTTACAACTATTGGTGGTTGCTTTAACTCTTCACTGTGCACTTTATTTACAACTATTGGTGGTTGTTTTAACTCTTCACTCTGCACTTTATTTACAACTATTGGTGGTTGTTTTAATTCTTCACTGTGCACTTTATTTACAACTATTGGTGGTTGTTTTAACTCTTCACTGTGCACTTTATTTACAACTATTGGTTGTTGTTTTAACTCTTCACTGTGTAGTTTATTTACAACTATTGGTGGTTGTTTTAACTCTTCACTGTGTAGTTTATTTACAACTATTGGTGGTTGTTTTAACTCTTCACTGTGCACTTTATTTACAACTATTGGTTGTTGTTTTAACTCTTCACTGTGCACATTATTTACAACTATTGGTGGTTGTTTTAACTCTTCACTGTGCACTTTATTTACAACTATTGGTTGTTGTTTTAACTCTTCACTGTGTAGTTTATTTACAACTATTGGTGGTTGTTTTAACTCTTCACTGTGCACTTTATTTACAACTATTGGTGGTTGTTTTAACTCTTCACTGTGCACTTTATTTATAAAAATTATACCATTAGATGTACAATTTGAAAGATCTATCAAATCTTTAAAACTAAAAGGGCTATCAAAATTCTGAATCCATTTTGTTATAAATGGTCCAAAATATTCTATTTTACGTCTGCTTTAATTTTGTGTTGCATAATTTAATTCCAATGAGATGAATGTACCATGTAGTACTAAGGCACTATCGTAACAACTGTACCTAGCAGCTTATCCAGGCTGTAGTTTGTTGTTTACCACCCCTTGCAAATACTGTGTACACTCAGAACAACTGTTAGTTCTTAACCAAACCCTAGGCCTACCTTAGGCCTAAGGGTTACCCCCATCTTACTCTCACTCTTTGCAACTTTAATCCAAAGGCAACATTGCACTTACAGACACTCGCTTGTCTCATCCTGCCTTTCCTTTCGAAGTACCTCTGAGCTCTATAGCATATGCTATTGCAGTTACATATAGGTAAATAAGATAGCAGATTTTACCTACATTGTTTTAGAGTTTCTAACCAGCATGACAGTATCTTACAATATCTTGCCTGTGTAGCTTGAAAGAGCTTACAATAGCTTACATCTGCAAACTGCATAGTAATACTAAGCCAGTTAAGTTTGTTCAAGTGCATTGCATGCACCGCACACTAAAGCAGTACCAGCTATTTAGCATAATGCTCACCAAGCTTTTAGTTAGCATCAATGTTTAACCAGTATGCTGGGGTGAGGGGCTCTGATCACTGCAAAGCAAATGCTGGGGAAATACGCAGCATTAAATTCATACCTTTGCTTGTGTCACTGATGGTAACTCTCACTGAATTATATTGCTATTTGTAAGGTACGAGACTGCCTGCAAATATTGGCTCAGTAATCACTTTTATAGTAAACTATTTAATTATTTAAATGCTTAATTATATGATTTACTGTAATTAATAATTATCGTATCTAAGATACGATAGCTATCATATCTAGAATATGATAGCTATCGTATCCGGGATACTATAGCTATCGTGTTCGAGATACTTTAGCTATAGTATCTAGGATACTATTTATAGAACATCTATAGGATACTATTTAGCTCTTTCATTTAGATGCTATTAAATAGTCTTTTGGAAAACAAGTAACATTAATAAGATAAATAGTTTGTCATTATTCACGGGTGGTTTGACTTCGCGTCACTGTTTTCTACCTAATTACTTACAAAATGTTATGAGATAGAGATATAGAGCAATATTCATCTTTTATTCAAATAACATGGCATTGTCAATCTCCCAATGGCATAGTACAGACTACAGCAGGGAATATGCCATGGCATAGTACATACTATAGCAGGAGGTATGCCATGGCATAGTGCATACAACAGCAGGGGGTATGCCATGGCATAGTGCATACTACAGCAGGGGATATGCCATGGCTTTTTAGCACTGGTTATTAGCTTCTAAGTCAGAGTTACTGTGACAAACTAATCCCTACAGATTCTAACGAGAAAATACTTTGCCAAATGTGTTCGATTGAAATACCTTCACAGGTACGGGATGTAGTTCTACGCTGCTTCTGGTGCTACGACAGTGTTGTAGAGGGGTGCTAATAGTAGATAGTGTTGCTAATGTACTATTGGACAATAGTACAGTAGAACTGACCACTTGTGTAGTGTGAAAATGTTTAGCAATGATATTTTGTAGTAGTGTCCCATTTTATGGACAGTGGAGTAGATTCCTTTGAATGTGTCCCTAAACTTTGGTAAATCGCTTCTATTGTTTTCATTATTTTATCTGAACTGTTTTTAGTTTTTAAATAACAACGAATTAAGAAGAATTCCCTTATGTTTGTTAATAGTTTGTTAGTGTTTTTTTAGTAGTGTTTGTAATATTTTAAATAATATTCATTAACAACATTTATCATTATTGCAAATAATATTTATTAATATTGTATATAATATTCATTAATATTGTAAATAATATTTATTAATATTGTATATAATATTCATTAATATTGTAAATAATATTCATTAATATTGTAAATAATATTCATTAATATTGTAAATAATATCCATTAATATTGTAAATAATATTCATTAACATTGTAAGTAATATTTATTAATATTGTAAATAATATTCATTAATATTGTAAATAATATTTATTAATATTGTATATAATATTCATTAATATTGTAAATAATATTCATTAATATTGTAAATAATATTCATTAATATTGTAAATAATATCCATTAATATTGTAAATAATATTCATTAACATTGTAAGTAATATTTATTGTTTATTGAGAAACTGTTACATAATTAAAAATAGATTTGTTCCGTGGAAACCGAATTTTAATAATGAAGATAAAAACAAGTGTGGTAATAAAAAAGTCCATATTTCTTCAAGCTTTCGATTTTTTCAAAAAATCATCCTCAGGAAAACCTAAACATATCTTAATTCTACTATATAAATACAAAATTCTCCTATCTAGGATACAGAAATCAGTAAATATCACTAATGTTACAATTAATTAATTTAAATAAACAAATAAATGAACTCAGTGAAAAACAATCTACATATAAAAGAAAAAATCATTTTAAAATAAATAATTCAAAATTCATAAAGTTAATGTCCCTTTACGACCAATTTTATCATCAATAGGCACAGCTGGTTATAAAATCTCTAAATTTCTTCTACCATATTTAACTCCACTCACTTCTAACCAATATACTGTTCAAGATAGTTTCTCATTTGTTAAAGATATAATCAACACTCCAAATAGTAATAAGTATGTAATGGCTAGTTTTGACATTAAGTCACTTTTTACAAATATTCCCATAAATGAAACTATTAATATTGCTTCCGATTCATTGTACGACAACAATATTTATGATGTCCCTTCTTTTTCAAAATTATATTTTAAGAATCTTCTGGAAATGGCTGTAAAGGAGGTGTTATTTATTTTTAATAATGTTTTATATTCTCAGTTTGATGGTGTAGCTATGGTTAATCCCTTAGGTCCAACGCTAGCGAACGTTTTCTTGTGCTATCATGAAGTAAATTGGCTCAATAATTGTCCTTCTGACTTTAAACCAATAGTTTATAAAAGATACATTGACGATACTTTCATTCTTTTTAGGCACAGCTCTCACATTACAAAATTTCTAAACTATTTAAATTCTCAACATTCTAAAATTAAATTCACTTGTGAGACTGAAATTGATTCCAAATTAAATTTCTTAGACGTTTTAATAAGTAGAGAAAATGATAAATTTATTACTTCTGTATATCGCAAGAAAACGTTCACTGGCCTTGGTATGAAATTTAATTCTTTTATTCCTTTTAGTTTTAAACTCAATATTATTTCATGTTTAGTTTATAGGGCCTTTAGGATTTGTTCTAATGTAACTTTGTTTGAAAATGAATTGTCTTATCTTAGGGAATATTTTTTGAGAAATAAGTTCACAAACAAAATTATAGATAGTATGTTTAGGAAGACCATAGATAATTTATATAATCCACCTCCTTCTAAAATAACTTGTTCTAGGAAACCAATTTATGTTAAGTTAGAATATTTAGGCCATTATTCCAATGTCCTCAAACGTAAATTAACATCTTTAATTAGTAAGTTTTACCCTCAAATCGATCCTAAATTCATTTTCAATTCTTCTAACACTATTGGCAATATGTTTAAGTATAAGGACAAACTCCCACCTTTACTTGTTTCCAACGTCATTTATAAATTCACTTGCGGACAGTGCTCCGCGGCCTACATAGGCGAGACAAGGAAACAATTAAAGGTTCGAGTTTGTCAACACAGAGGGGTTTCCTTCAGAAACCCCTTTACTGTTTTATCTAATCAAGAAAATAGCAAAATTTTAAACCATTCATATGATAATAACCATCAAATTTCGGAAAATGATTTCAAAATTTTATCAACCTGCAATAGTTACGATTTGAGGACATTGGAATCCATTTTTATTTATGAACAGAAGCCCCAATTAAATTCACAAGGGGCTTCAACTGAATTATTTATTTTAAATTGATTTTTTCTTTTATATGTAGATTGTTTTTCACTGAGTTCATTTATTTGTTTATTTAAATTAATTAATTGTAACATTAGTGATATTTACTGATTTCTGTATCCTAGATAGGAGAATTTTGTATTTATATAGTAGAATTAAGATATGTTTAGGTTTTCCTGAGGATGATTTTTTGAAAAAATCGAAAGCTTGAAGAAATATGGACTTTTTTATTACCACACTTGTTTTTATCTTCATAATTAAAAATCTTTTATATAACAATATTTCTGAGACATTAAAAATAATTGTAAATAATATATGTATACACAGTTGATACTAAAAAAGTCTTAAAGTTTATATAATCTATAGAATAAAAAAATATTATACAAGAAATATTAAAAACCTACCTAAGTTACCGGTATTAAAATTTCTCTATATTGGTTAAAACAGTAATCTTTATATTTCTTTTTAAAAACATAGTTTGACATTGGTTGTCTTAAAAATTCTGGCAGTATATTAAAAGCTTCTATTGATCTAAAAATAGTAAAATTTCTTTGACTTTCTAATCTAATAGGAGGAAGGTTCAAATTTGTGCCCCTTGTGTGATGGTTATGGGAAGGGATAAAATTAATAAAATATTGTTCTAAAATATTTGGTTCAATAAGAAGTGGTCTCCTTAAAAACGCTAATAAAAAATAATCACATACATCATCAAATTTAAGAATCCTAAGTTTAAAATACATTGTGTTTGTTGGCATTAGAGGAGTAAAATTTTCATCTCTTTTTACATTTAAAATAATTCTTAAACTATCATTTAATAAAATTCTGATGGGACTTAAATGGACGTTAAAAGTTTTGCCATAAAAAATGATAGACTGTGTAAAAATAGAATAAGCTAATGAATAGTAGATTAAAATTAGTGACTTTCTATTAAAATAGGGTTTGGTTGAATAAATAACACCTTTTACTTGGCTGAGTTTCCTAGTTATTGTGTCAATATGCGGTTTATTGTTGATTAAAAGGCCTAGGTATTTAAAAATATTTACATATTCTAGTTGAACATTATTTAAATAGGTGGGAGGGAATACTTTAACAGATCTAGCATTAAAAATCATAGCTTTTGTTTTAAAAACATTGGGGGTTAATTTGTTAAAATTCAGCCATTCCGACAGTCTGTCAATAAAATTTTGCAGTCTTCTAAAAATATTTAAAAAATTGGTGTCACGAATATAAAAAACTGAATCATCTGCAAACATGGTACAATAAAATTACAGCTTTCTGCAAGGCTACAGAGAGCATTTATGAAAATATTAAAAAGCAAGGGGTAACATTTAATAATGTTGTAAGCAATTTAAAAATGTTATTTTAGTCTTCAATCTAAAACTTTGAAAATTTGAAGATCTTTGTAATTTTTTTTATTGAAATTTATTAGATGTGCTTTATATGATGATGTTAGTTTGTTAGGCAGGTATTTTAGTAGCTTTTTACCACAGCATGACCATAATAGGTACCCGAGCTTTTAAATTTATTTTACCTCCAGTTAGACTGGAAATAGAAAAACGGTCTACTATTTTCCAAGCTATCAAGCTTTTTAATGAATAACTCATTATTATCATTAAAAATGTCTAATTATTCTTTTGAAAAGCTGTACAAAGATTTTATTATGGAAAAATACTGTGATGATTTTATGTAGTAATGATGGTCAATTTTTTTGAAATATTTCACTATGTTCTGATTTTGTATATAACCCTCATGTAACTTTTTAACTATTCTTACTATACCTATTTTATACTTTTATCCCTCTAGTCTTTAACTTTTACGGGATTGCTCATTTTATACCATTTGATATTATCTGTAATTTGCTTTGTGTTGAGTTTAATATAAAAAAAAAATTATAGTACAAATTTTTATATTTTAATTATCATGTAATATTTTTAAAATTTTATATCACATACTTTTATATTTTATTAATAGTCATTCTTTTCATTTTCTAAACTAGGTAATTTTTAGAGAATTAGGGCACGTTTTGAGTTATCGGACGGCTGTACATTTTCGATAATGACGATAAACATATAATAAATTTGATCTCATTTGAATTGGTATTCATACATGGTAACTACAGGTATTTCTTCATATATGATCGATAGAGTGGAACCGTCCGGTAACTCGAAACTTACCCTAACTGACGAAAAATCTTTGTTATGTGGTATTTTCCATTATAATTATTTTTTAAAAGTACCTAATAACAAAGTAGTATCTATATAATACATTTAATTATTTTAAGATTACCTACCACAATATAGACTATAATACATTCTATTTAGCTTTAAGTTAGTGTGTTAACTATTTAGCATTTAGTGCAAACGACACACCTAAGTGAGTAACTAATCCCTAAATGGTGACAAATCTGTCTAACCCTCACCAAGTAATCCCAAAGTGATGTCACACTCTAAACACACGATTATAGGTACTTCTCAAGTTGAAGAGGTGCTATCTATTAATGTACCTGTATATACCTATACTGTTAATGTACCTGTATGTACCTATACTGTTAATGTACCTGTATGTACCTATACTGTTAATGTACCTGTATACCTATACTGTTAATGTACCTGTATGTACCTATACTGTTAATGTACCTGTATGTACCTATACTGTTAATGTACCTGTATGTACCTATACTGTTAATGTACCTGTATGTACCTATACTGTTAATGTACCTGTATGTACCTATACTGTTAATGTACATGTATGTACCTATAC